>JAWNLL010000089.1:0-29449 GCA_035042425.1 Drosophila flavopinicola | reverse complement strand
GCCAGGAGCAGCAGGCCAATCTCCGCAGAAGACGCGGAGCGCCAGGCCCCGGGACTTCCGGAAGCAGGTGAGGCGCGCAAGCTGGAGCTGGAACGTATTGGCCGCAAGCTGTTTGCCGAGACCAAGACGCTGGTGCACCAGGACAGCGTTGGCTCCAGCTCGGCATCAGGCACACAGCGATGGAGAACGCGAGGAGGAGCCGGTATCACAGCTCGAGAGCGTCACGAGCGACATGGAGTCCCTGTTCAAGCAGCTGATGGAGGCTTCCGGCGCCACATCGCCCTTCGAGGTCTTCGAGCGCTTTAGCGCCCAAAAGGAGTCGGCTGCACGCCTCACCTACTTGCGGAAGGCTGCCGAGGCCGAGAAGGCCAATCTGGAGGCAGAACGAGAGGCACTGAGCAGCGAGTTGGAGGCCTCCAAGTTCTCGGACGTTAAAGAGAGCGAGGTGTACGTATGCAATAGAACCAAATATATTACTTAATGCTGTAATGGCAAACTAATGTCCTGCCCATAGCAATCAGGAGGTCATCGAACAGATCAAAACCAATATCGCCACCATGGAGCAAGAGCGCAAGAAGGACACAGATGCTGCCGACAAGTCCATGGGAGTGCTGAAATACCTCAAGGAGCGCATTTGCGAGATGATATTCAAGGTGCAGGAGGTGGACGAGAGCAACATCGACATGCGGGAGCGCAAGCTGCACATCAGCGTCGCAGAGCTGCCAAACTTTCTCGCACATACAGCCCAGGATGAGGACTTGATTGAGGTAAGTGCTGCGTGCAGCCGCGCCTGTGTGATCCTTCATCACTATGTCCTCCCCAGATACTCAGGCTGAAAATCAAACGCTGCCAAGAGCTCAGCAAACCAGAAGATGTGCCACCACTTGAAATACCCAAGCTTGATCTAGACGACGACGAGGAAGACTTGTACCAGCTAGAGCCGCCCAAGTCGCCATCTGTGATCGAGGGCGAGAAGCCGCAGCCCATGCCAATGTGCTACTACAATCTGTTCGCGGGTCGCGCACAGCGGGCGGCGGGCACCTCTTCATCCTCACCGGAGCAGGCGCCGGCAGTGGGTGAGTGAAAGGGGGAACGAGATCACTGGAATGCAGATCATGTTAATGAGTGCCTCCAACTTACAGTGGCTACAGCCGACGACGACAACGAGGTGCCATCACGTAACTTTCTCAAACGCCAATCTGTGCATATTGTGGACTCGCTGAAACCATTCAGACTCCACCCGGTGGCAGGCGCAAGTAAAAGTGTAAATACGCATGAGGTTAAACAGGTTTCCCTACATGCATATGTATATGAATTAAGCCCCATAAACAAACCTTTGATACACTATGCAACAAAGCTTGGCTTTTTCTTCTTCGAATAAGGCTGAGACCAAAACAAGTGTGAGTGTCATACCCTTTTACAATTCATTGCATGCATGTGATCAGCTATCCACTTTGAATCTTTTATACCCTGAACCCTATTAAAAATGGGTATAAAGGGTATTATGGTTTTGTGCAAATGTATGCAACAGGCATAAGGAAGCATCTCCGACCATACAAAGTATATATATTCTTGATCAGTATCAATAGCCGAGTCGATCTGGCCATGTCCGTCTGTCTGTCCGTCTGTCCGTCTGTCTGTCTGAATGAACACACGGATATCAGAGACTTTAAGAGCTAGAGACTTGACACATTTGGAATATGTCTGCCGACAGATCAAGTCGCTTCATTTTATCGACTCGACGCAAAACGACGCTATCGATCAATTTCGATTTCAGACTAGCGTTTTTAGGCTATAACTTACAAGTTGTTACATACACATTTCTCACTTTTTGGATACCACCCCCCACGCCCGACTAGAGCACTCTTACTTGTTTATACAATTCAAAGTTATAATTTTGCAAAATAAAATCATTTTCGTAATATTAATTATAGCATGGGCGATGAGCTGAATCGATATTGATCTCGGATACACTCCGCTTGGATTACAAATATTAAATTTCTCGTATAGCACACGCTGATTATATTATTTCATTTTGTGAACTCAGATTGAATATTATCTGCAATTTTAGGTTTTCTGGCTTAGTATTATTTATCTAGGAATACCGCTACTTACGGCTTTCTTTGTAAAGACTTTCAAGAATGAAAATAATATTAAATATGTTGTGAAAGTTGCTGTCACTGGCCATATAGGAGTTTTGAATTCAAGGTACGCACAGAAGGCAATGTTTGTTGATTCGCGCTTAATACTCAAGAATTAATACCTGAGAGCTAGTTTTGCTCTTCTACTGACTTTCTATATTTATAGATCGACATTAAAGCTGCTTAAGCGTTTGACCTCCGAGATCATATTAAGCAACCATAATACAAGTGAATGAAATGGAATGGATAGGGCTGAGACATCCTTAATTATAGTCACAAATACCGCTGTATTTATTGCACACCATAAACTGCGAGTCCTGAGCAGAGGCAAGTTGCGATAAATGTCTGCAACAAATTGAATCGCCTTCGTACGATTTAATACTTATCGGAGCATGTCTCGACCATATTTCTGGATGCTGTCGCCTCGACTGGATGAATGTCAGCGGCTTCAGTCAAATGACATAACAAATAGCTGTCCAGGCGATGCAGTAAGTCGCGACGAGCAGAGTAAACAATATTTATTGCAGCATGGAGGAAGGCCGAGCTGGCGGCAAATGAAGTGCAAAGCGTAACAAAGTGCGGACCGCGGCTGTTGCAAGAGAAATAACCTTTCAAAAATTGTTTACACCAGCGGAAGTCGGGCTGAAAGGGGCTGAGTGGGAGTCGCCTGTCGTTCTAACTTGCAATAATAAAGCGCAGTGCAGCAGCTGACGACGAGCAATCAACGCCAGACTGACGAAGGCTGCTCACTGGACAAGGATACGACGGTGGCACTGGAGTGGCGAAGTGCCAGTGCCAGTGCCAGTGCAGTGACAGCGGCGGTGGCGGTGGCTGAGGCAGCTGCTAAGTTCAGTGGCGATGTGCAAACAAAGACGCCTGATGATCTATTACATGGCCAGTTGCCGGAAATGCACAGCAGGAACGTTGGGCGAGGGGCGGGGCAGCGCGGGCATCTGTGTTGGGTATGTCAACTAAATGTCAACAGCGACGGCATCAGCATCAGCATCAGCCATAGCACAATCTAACCAACTGGCCAACAACCCAGCCACAGCCATGCCAGATAGGTACATATATATAATGACGGCAAAGAAAAGCGAAACTTCGCATTGGTCTCCAGCCAAAGACAACTTCTCATCCCCTTGGGTTTGGCAAGGTAGTCGAGTAATCCGCACGGTAGACAGAAAAACAAAAGCCCCAGGCAGGAAGTTCAGCTAAAGCTATAGAATAGTAGGCCCACTAAGCCCAACGGCTGGTGGCATTGGCCCTGACAACGCAAAGGTTGCAATGTGCACCCGAGAAATTCAAGGATGCCACCCCACAATTGTAGCTGTCGCAGGAAGAGCGCGTTGACTGCCTCTTCAAAGGCTGCAGTGTCCAGGCCCAAGACCCTGGGTACTGTGGAGTCGGGATTGGAATGCATTTTAAATTATTCTGCTGTGCCATGAACAAAGCTAGATGCTTTGTGAAGATATCTAGAAGCGGGACAGAGCTTCAGCAGTGCTTCTTAGATTTAATTCTCAAGCTGGCAATCGACATGTTTTAATTAAGGGTAATTAAATATAATTATAACAGTAATTTTTTAATGGCCCTCTCTTGAACGCTTGTAACGAATAGGTGTTAATTAGACAGTTTTCTCCTTCGTTTATAGTATAACTTGTATTTGTATTTTATTTTCATTTAAAAGGAATTTTAGATTATAACTATGTTTAACCCTCTATACGTTCTAAAGATTGAGCAATAGTGCAGAAATGCCTAGGAAGTTTATCCGGCAATGATGTATAAGCACTCGAATAGTCTCTCAAATATTCTGGTATAGTTTCGAAAGAATACATATTTAACCTTTGCAACATTGAGGCATTGATGAAAGAAGCATACATATTATTGAAGAGTTGATTGTAGCAAACAAGACAAATGTTTCAGCATCGAGTTGCATAGTACTTTGTAATTTTAGGGACCCACAGCTAACTGCCTTCTCGGCAGCCGTTAATTCACCTGGCGGCTGACATTGCGACCACGCCCAATTTGAAAGCAATTAGGCATTTCAATCTCGCAAAGGCAGTAAATCAAACGCCCATCGATTCCCGAACATCAACTAATTTTAATCCAAGCGACCATCACAGAGAGAAAGAGAGAGAGTCCTAGCAAAAGTGGGCGTGAACAGCAGAGGTGCTGCAGAGTCGTTCAATAAAACCACAAAACAATAAATTTAAATTTCGCTTGCCGCGGAGTAAAACTTTTTCACAGTGCATAAACTACAGCCAGAGAGCTCTGCCGAATAACTGTATGTATTTATATGTTCGTATGTATGTGTGTGTGTGTGTGTGTGTGTGTGTGTGTGTGTGCGTGTTTGACAGTCAGGCAAATAAATGAGCGGAAACGGAAACGGTTTGGGTCGCTGCCGGGACAGTCGTGTCGCTGTCTCGCTCTTCAGCGCTGGTTTTGGGCCGCGGGCTGCACAACACTGCGAATGATAAATAACGTAATTTCTTTATAACTTTTCATTCAAATTTTCGAAATGCTTTTTGGCCACGCTTGTTGCTGGCGCGCCTCTGGGCCACGCTGGTTCGTTTGGCTGCTTGTTGTTAAGTAAAATAAATTGCGATTCCATGTAATAAAAGTCAATCATAATAATTCAATGACTCATCGTGTTCTTTGCTCCGCTTTCGAGGCCACAATGGTTAGTTGAAACCATTGCCCGCTCCACTTATATCTCTGCTTTACATTTGTTCGAGTCTGCTCTCTCTCTCTCTCTCTCTCTCTCTCTCTCTCTCTCTCTCTCCTCTCTCTCCCTCCATGCTGTGCTGCACACCAATTTAGGCTCAAATGCGTTAGCCCGGCAAAGCATGCGAAAAATATGTTTTTAAAAGTAAGGCAGTGCCTGGAGTACGACCACTCAGATTGTTGTTAAAGTTCTTCAACATCTTCGACAGTGCCACGAGCTTTTCATTTCTATTCAAATTGGTACTAGAATAATCTAGTCGAGAGCGCTTGTTATGTTTGTTAACTTGGCATATCTAACAATACACCCTACAGACGAAAACCGGATGTCTGATTTTTAATAGGCTAAGGCAAATGATATAAATAAAACCATTCATTAAAATATTTACTACAATATTTACGACATCTCCAGAATTCCAACAACATCTAAACAGACCAACTCGGTTGTTGATTCTGATCAAGAATATATATCATGTCCGTCGAAGATGCTATGAAATGCCATAATACCCTTTTCAACATTTGTAAGGGTATAAAGTTCGTTGCTCACCAGATGTTGCCGACCTTCATACTTTGCACACCCAGTCAAAAGCGCCGAAATTTGAGTGTGAAAAAATGCGCTGAAAATATTGGCTAAGCAAACATCTTGCACAAGCAATTTCTTGTCTTTCTTTGCTGTTCGTGCTAATTTTTTCCTGGCCTTTTTTGTGGGTCTAGTGTTACGTTTTTTGGGTGTTTGCTATTTGGTTGAGCTAACGCATGGTTTGGGATGTCGGCAGATAGATAGCATGCATAAATCATTAATTTTGCAGTCTACTTTCCCAGCAGCACCACAAAAGTACAAAATTATACAAAATATATATTGTCAGACAGCTGAAGTTGGGTACAATGACAAATTGTATACGTATTCCTATATGCCTGTTACCCAGCCATATAGCATACTGTATAATTTGGAAAGTCCTCACCGCAGACGCCACGAGCTTCATCAAAATAAGGATACTCCTCCGGGCACTGAGACATTTGATTTGAGACTTGATTTGTGCATCTTATATACTCGGAGCAGCCCGTGTTTATGGCTGAGACAAAGGACACATTTAGGTTGCCACAGCGATCGTAGGGGCAGCTGTAGGACTCGGGTGAAGCACACTTCCGACTCCACCATTGGAAGTGAGTTCCCTGTGGACAACTGTGCCACCGCCCAACAGCAGATCGGGAGCTGCACGTGTAGTAGCCATAGCACGTCAGGTCATCTGAAATGAGCTGCACACCAGAATGTCCAACTTGAAAGTACTTGGCACAAACAGAGCCGTCAAGCACTGGAGGCGGATCCCTGGCAGGCCTGTACCCATCCTGCCCACTTGGGCAATATTCGGGCCGAGTTATCTGGCAGCGTCCAGTCTTGTAGTTGTAGAAACGGTCAGCTGAGCAGGCTCGCGGAATCGCCACTCCACTTTGGCATTCTAGGAAGAGGCCACAATTGCGTGGGTCTCCCACAGTGATGCCACTTTGCATGTAAGAGCATATGTTGATGCTGTCCTGGGGACAACCGCCTGCACTGGGCACACATGATTGCAGCCTGTTGCTAAACAAGTAACCAGCCGCGCAATAGTTCAGCTCATCCTCTTCACCTTCATCCGTTATCCCCTTCACATCACATCTCTTGTATTTTCTGCAATCTAAGGGGTCAGCTACATACTCTCCCGGCTCTCTCCTGGCGCACAGCTCCCATTGCTGAGGTGCACATTGCACCAGATGCCCCAGCTGGCAAGTTCCCGATTGGGCATCGTAGAACAGCCTGTCGTGGCATTGGCCCCGAGCCGAAAGCTTATTATCTGTGCATTGGCCCCAGCTACGGCAGTCACTGGGGTCGGCTACGTAGCCAGTTCCTGTCCAGTAGCTGCAAATCTGCTCCATGGAGAAGGCGGTCGCTTGCCACAGAGGAGCCAAATAGGACAAAACGATGGCGGCATACAACCACCGGCTAAAAGCTAGAGTGATAGGTTTTTATCTTGCCGTGCCCACAAATGTTTTAACCATTCTACCTCTCATTACGCTGCGACTGTTCCATTCACTATCATCAAAGCAACTAAGCATTGAGATGTGAATACTCTCTGCTCCGTCACTCAAGTGGAGGCAGTCCCAAGAACTAATTACTCGCATCTTGTAGTTTTAGATATTGCTGTGGCGCAATCGATAAGAGCCGAAAAACAGCCGAGAAAATGTTAAATAATCGCATAGTTGAATAAATTCTCAATTGATAGATAGCTAGCTAGCCAGCATACGAGAGCGCCAGTTGGGCAACAAAATCGAAGCTACGAAACGCGTACAATGAGATTGCTTTTTTTTGTGCACATATCTAGTTATGGCATGCTCAGAATATGTTGGCCCATTTGGCCCGCAAGATCTGCATACTTGTGATACTTCAAGTGCTTATCAGACTCAAGGAGCCATGTTATCACTAACTCAATTCCTTGACATCAGCTGCTTTTTATGCCCAGACCCTTGCCTCAACTGCACTTGAGTTACCACAAGCAACGTAATTCAAGAGTACCAAACGAGAAGAAGTACATCCCAAAAAAAGATGCAAGAGATACTTAACCATCCATAAGTTTGTCTGCCTGAATGTATGTGGAGCTGTAGCCTCGACTCAGTGCAAACTGCTTAGCTTCGGCTCGTTGCGTTTATTGACGTTGTATGCTTAAGGACATGCTTAATATTGTCGTCGCGCTTTCGATGTGACCGCAAAGAGGGCATGGCATGGCCACCTCTATGATGTATATATGAGGACATAAATGTCTTTGGTTCGGAAGGACCTTTGAAAAGGCATATGCCATAACGATGCTGCGAAGTCTGCAAATTTTAAAAGAAATCACTGTAATATATCATTCAATTCCATAGTAAATTGACTTCTGTCCTGGGAAGGACGTGGCTCTGAGATTGTATGTGTGTGTTTTCAAGAAAAACGGTTACGACAAGGATGTCGAAGGCACTGTGCCTACAACCGAATGCAAATGGGACAGGCTGGGGCCACTTTGGGCCCTTTGCTTTTACCACTTCCGTTGCACAATGCCGACAGTCCCAGCAGCGGCGCCATTCGCTTCCGTTTCCGCTTGCTGTACGACATTTATGGAGCTCATCATACCCGTCGTCGCCCTGGCCGACTACTTACACTCTATTCAATCAGTGGCTGGATGCCTTTCACAGGGACACCGGGACTCCGGGACCTTCTCTTCGCACACTGCTCGAAATGGCAAATTGCGCGGATGACTTTGGGCCTCAGGCCCCATGTCCTTGTCCGTCTCGTAATGTCTGTTATGTCCACTCATCCATTCCATTCTTATATTCCGTCTTGTTTTTTGTTTGCGTGCCAGCTTTTTGTGTTCTCTGCTTGGTTGCTTTCGCAATTTTTTCCACATGTTCACGGCTTGAATATTTTATGGGCTTAAGTGCTTTCAGTTATAGTTCTCTCCATTGGTGCTGTGCGTTTTGCACCTTGCACTGTGCTCCATACAGGGACACACATAAATTCATTAGATTAGATTCCTACTCTTTCACAGACATTGTTTACTGTAAGCCAAAAAGCAATGGCAAGTGTTGAGCAGTAGCCTGAAAAGTGAATACCATAACAAACCAGTCAGACAAGCGGTTCAAGTGTTTTCCTTATCAACTTTGAGTGAATCGATATCTTAGATCTGCTTGTTTTCTCGGAAATCTGAGTTGATTGGCGCGCAATTGCAGTAACTGAATAATCAATTCGATTAAATCGCTGATTTAATGAAACCAATGTCACTGGTGTAAATGGTTAAAGTATACCCGAGCCTACAAGGTATACAAATATAAATTATTAATCAGTTGGTTCATTGTTATTTAAATACTTTTTAATTTTTGATATACGTTATCGGAAAATATTTCGTGAAGCTATATTTAATGTGGAAGAGCGTAGAATGTCAACTCATACATATAAATAAATTGATCAAATAAGATTGCTTATCTGGATTCAAAAGGTTTTTAATTCTAGAATGAAAGATCTTACACTATTCATTAAAATTTGAATTAATAATCATAAAAGGCAATGTTTCAAATTATCTAAGAAGAAATACAAATAATTTAGAATTTATTTGTTGTTGTCAGGTGTTTACATTCAAATTAGGAACAGAACAATTTTGATTCTAGGTTGTTGCTTCGAAAATAAACGTACTCAATCTAGGATCGAATTATTGGCATATAAATATTTCCGGTATATTGAATCAAGAATATATTCTTTACTTTAGGTATTTTGTATACTCTTTTCGAAGAAAATGGTAAACTTTGTGATGAAGTGTGTAATGCATAGAAGGAACCGTCGGAGACCCCCAAAGGTTACCTCCAGTATGTTAGAATGACAAAACAAATTGATCTGGCCATGTCCGCCTGTCTGTCTGTATGTATGCGAACTAGTCCCTCAGTTTTTGAGCTAAAACTTTGCACAGAGAGTTATTATTCAAAGGGACAGGACATTGGTCGGAACCGGCCGGATCGGACCACTTTATCTTATAGCTGCCATACAACTGCAAGCCAGTTTTGGCCATAAATCCCATGTTTTTAAAGCTATCGCCGTGTACTCTTGAACATCCATATAACTCATCAATGTTTAAAATTGCAAAACGATTGAGTCATAAAAAGCGAAGATATACGTCATTAAATATTTTGATTAAACAGTTCCATACGAGCAAACAAAGCCAAGTGCAAGTACGTTTTTAGCAGACTGCTCTTCAAGCTATTTTGTCATCAATCATCAAAAAGGTATGGTAACTGCGTAAGTGGTAAAGTGACACCAATGTCTTAGAACAAAAACAGTGCCACGCGCCAAAAACAAAACGGTTTGGTAGTGTAAGTGGTAAGATGCTGCGCTGACAAACGGGAAGACGCGGATCAAATCCCGGTCGCGACGTCCATATATAATCACTTTTTTCTAATTATTTTTTTCAAATATAAAATAGCTTGAATATAATATTTAAAAAAAAAATTTAAATTTATATGATACCAATTCTTTTGCAGCACATGAAATTTCAGTGGTGCAGTTACCAGAGTGAAAATTGCCTAAAGGTTCGAAAAGAGTATAAAATCTTTTGCAAGGCGAGATAATCCTTCCCCTCTTGTTTTCTCTGTATGCGAGGGCAGTCAAAGTCGAGTATTTTTGTGCCGACTTTATCTCTGGCAAATAAAAGCCTAGCAACAGACATCAGACAGAAGAGATAAAAAAGGGGCCCATCACCTGGCTCCTATAACTCATATTAATTAGGTTAAATATGCATTGAAAATCTGAATGTGCTGAGCAAAGCAAAAAGGATAGCGGCGATTCAGAGGGCGGCAGAGATGAACAGATTGGCCGAAGGGGAGAGTCAAACACACAGTTGTTGCAGGAGCGGCAAGGGTCGACTTGGCGCAGTCAACACTCCAAGCAACTATCTCAAAGGAGCGACCGTTCATGAGCAGGAACGAGCTCAATGAGATGCAAAGGACGATAAACAAGCCCGCAAGCACCACGAGTGTGCTGCCAGCGAAATAAGGTTGCGATCCCTCGACTCGCTAACTTAAAGGACATAGCTCAGAAAGGAAACGCTGCAGAAAAAGGTTGCCAAGCAGCAAGAAAAACAAGTGCAAAAAGAGCCAACAAGTCATATTTTTTTTTGAGCCGAACTGAAAACAGCAGCGAACACAAAGCGGAGACGCGGGCAAAATAAGGCAGGAGTCTGGAAAAAATTATGGGAGCTTTGTTTCAAGTTGAATGCTGTGGCCGAGAGGAGCAGAGCAGGAGGAGCACACTGTGCAGGAGCAGGCGTGGCACGTACTTGGAGTATTTTGGCAAAATTAAAATTTATGAACAGATAAAAAAGCGTTAATGGGCACTCGCTGGGGTCAAGGAGAGAATCTAGATGTGCGTGTGTAGCAGTTTGCAGCGAGTGGCAAATAAAGTAAACGCTGCCCAAGAACTGAACGAGGACCACGACAACGTCCACAACTTGAGCCATAAACGCTGCATTTTTATTTTCGGGACGCAACTTACAGATGAGCTGCCGAGCCACATTGAGGCAGTACTTTCTAAGTGCCGCACTTGAGGGCTTCTTACAGTGTTAAACATTAAAAGTGCAAACAATGTGGCAAATTTTCGCTAAAGAGACCTAAAACGCTTTAAGATTTCCAGTTTCTGCCAACGTGTAATATCTCAGCCGTCGAGACTACACTGTAATTAATTACATAGTAATATTTGATAATGCCCTCAATGTGAGTGGGAACAGGCCTTGAGATTTTCATTGTCTGCTGAGCTGCGCTTCAATTTGTGGCGGTTTCAACAACGTGTTAATGTTTTTGATATAGTACATACTTTTATTGCCCCTTTCGGAGGCCTTTCCTGAGCTATATTTAGCAGTATCTGTCTCTGTCTCTGTCTCTGCTGTGCTGCCAGTTGGCTATTATACTACACCAACACAATGCTAAGAAGCCATATTTTTGCTCTTGAAACAATGTCAAGTTGTCGAGCACATTTTGAAGTGGGGCCTCCGCAGCGTGCTATGGCCAAGTAACCAGCCCAGCACCGAAGACCAAAGACGAAAGACCAAAGAGCAAAGACTGCCTAATGGTATTTACATGTTGTTCTTGTAGTTGCTTTTGCTATTGCTGTTGCTGTGGCTGTTGTTGTCGTCCTTCGCAGTTGCCAGTGTCATGCACATGCACAGTGGGGCAGAGGTAGCAGCGAGCTCTGCTGCAGTATGCAAATGCCGCCTGGGACCGAGGTGTGGCTGAGGGGGGCGTGGCCCTGGGGTCGAGTGGCAACATAATGTGCCCGGTTGGCCAAAACGAGGAGCAGCAGGTCGCGCTCCCCACGCTTTCCCCGTTTAATGACCTTTTAAATGTACGTCTAATTATGTTTACGTGCCATTCCAAGTGACAACCAAAAAAGTTAGCACGAATGGCTGAATTTTAAAGCGCATGATTAAGGCAGCAACAGCAGCAGCAGCAGCAGCAGCAGAAGCAGAAGCAGAAGCTGCTATCTTGGCTTGACCCAAATCCATGTGTTGACTTCTTGTTAATTATGTAACTTTTGGGGAGCTCTTCGCGCCAACTTGACGTGCCTGCTGATGTAGGTAGTAGATACGTTAAATGTTAATGCCAAGCTAATGGATAAGCCAACATAGCAACAGGATCTCGGCTCTCGGCTCTCGTCTGTCTGCTGTCGGCTGTTAGCTGCTGGCTAGTCGCCTGTTTATAAATTATGCGGCAAATTTATCAAAATGTGTCCAAGGTGTGAAATTCCCCAAAGTTTTCGATGTGGAGGCCCCGACCAGAGATGTATTCGAATGAATACGGAATGGATGGATGTGTGTATTCGTCATGTGTGAGAAGCCAATTGATGCCAAGTTGTTGCCATTAAACTAACTTTGTGAGTGACTCCAGCCCAAATGAACGGTGTTGGTAGCCTTTAACCGAACGAAATAAGACTCATTTTGGACGGGATTAGTTATGAGTTTGTTCATCTTGACATCATTATAAATTATTCAAAGAGAGATGGGACGGTCAGGCAAATAAGGATGCGACTTAACAGCTCTTCTCGTGTTTCAATATTAATTACTTTGAAAGCATCCCTGCCCACATCGTGCACTATGCATTTTCACGAAATAAATTCGCATATTGCCATAAAATAATAATTAATATTACTCGGAACAGCAGTGAGGATGGCGCCATTATCAGAAGCCCCGGGGAAGTCGTTTAAAATTGGCCAGGCCGCGGTGATATATAGGCTTTTAATACCGCTGACAACAGCGGCAGTCTAGGCGTGGAGCTGCCTTTGTCTTATATTCAATTAAACCGCATATATCTTTTTTGATGCCGCACTTGGAATTCACAAAACTTATTTCGCTTCTGTCTCATTCATTGTTGCGATGCCATTTTCATGGGCAATTGGCGCAGCCAAGGCCCCAGACAACCAAGGATAACTGGAATGGAACAGCTTCGCTTTCCACATCCACCTCCACTTCCAACGACAACAAAATGTTTTATTCACCGGGCCAGACAATAAACCAAAAATGCAAACTTGAAATGGCAAGGACAACGGCAACGACAACGACATTTCGTAAATCAGTTTTCCGCTAACAGAAGCTGATTTAATGGAACGCGGGGAGGCAATAATGAGGCTCTTTTTACGTCCGTAACGTGACAGTTTGGCGGGTAATTAGAAATTCAGACATAATATGCAGTATTTATTTCATTGCCTCATTCCAAAACTCGCGTTTAATGACAGTTTGAAGAATTGAAGATGAGTTCCGTATCGCATTTATGATTATCTGCTGGAGAATAATTTTGGAAAGTATGTATTTTTGATTATGTGGAATGTTTGCACGTTTGTGCACTAATGCCAACATAACTAATACCTTGTACCTTTCAATATGGGTCAATAAGTGTATCTTGATTGGAATCAACAGTTGAGTCCATCTACCAATGTCCGTCTCTCAGTCCAACACTTTCTGAGGCATCGACGAGTTCAGTAATTTGTACTCAAAACAGACTTAAATCAGAAGTATCAATTATTTAATTCTTTTACTTTAATTTACTTTAATTTATAAGCCTTCCATGGTAATATTCTATTCTGACTGGTTTTTATCCACAGTAAAATAAATAGGTAAATTAAAATATTTTAACTTTTTCCCATCAGCACAAAATGAATAAACTCAGTGGTAGAAGTTATCAATTGATTTTTACAAAAATATTTAATGTCATCTCTATGGAGTAACTTCGAATGTTGGTTATGTCTATGTATAGGATATCTTCCATTCGAGTACTCTCGACTAGGCCAGTCCTGCGTGTCTATAATATATAATGTCCTTATCTTTTGACCGCACATGCCTTTGTGCAATATTATTTATCTAGGCATTGTCCTGGGTCTGGCCCCTTAGTGGCACCTTAATATGTTTTTTAAAAAATGCATTAAAACAAGAAGAGCATCTACAAAATGGCTACCAAAGTGGGCCTCTAATGAGGAAACTCATTTGGGTAAAAGCACAGAGGCGAAGCGCTCTACCATTAAAAGCATAATAATAAATACTTATCTCAGGACAAGGAGGAGCCACAAAAACGCAGCTCTGCAACACGTTGTCGCATATATGCCACGCCCCATTCCCAAGCCGCCCATATGTGTGGGGAGCAAATGTCGTAAAACAAATGTAAAGTGAAATTGCTTTCTCCGCTGCCCGCGACCTGTTGGCCCACGACCCACAAACGAAAGGCACGAATATATATGTGCATATATATATATATGTATATATATATATATATTTATATATGAGTGTGTGTTTGTATGAGTGAGATGTGTGTGCGTGTCGACAGACGGATGCGGAAACGGATGTGAAAAGTGCAGTCATAAATGCGCCGCCTCCCTTGATGTAAGACTTTAATAATTGTCGAGTAAGTGAGCACAAAGAGGGGCGCGGCAATTGCTTTGCGTGCCACCGAGAATAACGCCAACGCCAACGCCAACGCCAGCACCGACGCCCAAAAGAGATGAAAATTTGAAACTCGCGTATTTTCTTTTATTTTATGGCCATTCTTCTTATGGTTTTTTTGTCAGCTCCCGCTTCCTCGCCAGCTGTTTCCAAGGGTCTGCGCTTTCTAATTATGACAAATGCTAAAATATTGCCCATGAGTGTGTATGTGTGTGTGTGTGTATGTGTGTGTGTGTGTGTGTGTGTGTGTGTGCTCTTTCGCTTGTGTGTCTGCTTGTGCGAAGGCACTGTATGTTAACATGTGTGTCGTTTGGGGATTTCTGATTTTGTACTTTGTGTGTTTTTTCGTCGGATTTTAGTTAAATCCCAAAATAAACATTAAAATCCGTTGCAAAGCCGCGCCACACGTCATCTAAATCAAATCCTTATTGGTGCTGTAAGGTCTTCTTTTTTTTTGCATTTCATGTAAAAAAGTTAAGCGATATTATACACATGGCTCATATTTGAAAATAAAATATTTGGAGACTGAATTTAAAAACATCCAACTTCTTTTATTAAATTCTGGGATCATATTAAATACATGAACGTTAATGTGCTTCTATTAATATCAGCAATACAATAATCAGGACTATTACATTATATATATCACTGAAAAGGGTTTATTGAAATCAAAAATCCTGCTGCACAACACATAATTGTGATTAGCTCAAGTTTATTTATTTTCTATCCTTCTAGAGGGTATAATAATACTGTGAGTTGGTCTCTCATTAATAAAGCTGTTTAGATTAAACTTGAGAAGGTGAATTTCTTTTGTTTTACTCAGTATACATGGCAGTAGCAACCAGATCCATACACTTGATCATATAACCAAGAAGGAATAATCGGTTGAAAAACACAACCGGATATATACATTTTCCAAGAAATCATGATCAAATACACTATTATAAGGTGTTTATACTCTTTTCGAAGAAAATAGTATATTAAGTTTGTCCTGAAGTTTGTAACGCATAGAAGGAAGCGTCGGAGACCCCCAAAAGTTACTGCCAGTATGCTTAGAATGACAATACAAATTGATCTAGCCATGTCCGTCTGTCTGTCTGTCTGTCTGTCTGTCTGTCTGTCTGTCTGTATGTATGCAAACTAGTCCCTCAGTTTTGGAGCTATCGCGATAAAAGCTTTGCACAGACACTTATTATTCCAGGGGACAGCACATTGGTCGGAGCCGGCCGGATCGGACCACTATATCTTATAGCTGCCATACAACTCGAAGTCGGTTTTAGCCATATATCCCATGTTTTTGAATCTATCGCGATGAAACTTTGCACTGTTACTTATTATTCAAAGAGACATCACATTGGTTGGAGCCGGCTGGATCGGACCACTATATCTTATAGCTGCCATACAACTCGAAGTCGGTTTTAGCCATATATCCCATGTTCTTAAAGCTATCGCGATGAAACTTTGCACAGATACTTATTATTCAAAGAGACATCACATTGGTTGGAGCCTGCCGGATCGGATAACTATATCTTATAGCTGCTATACAACTGGCAATGAATTAAATATTCTTGGAACAAAAAAAATATGTTACGCGACAAAACGATTTTGTACAGCTTATGAAATTTCAGTGGTGCAGTTGGCAGAGTGAAAATTGCCAATAGGTTCGAAAAGAGTATAAAATCTTCGGCACGCCGAAGATAATCCTTCCCCACTTGTTTATATTTGCTTTGGTTATTTAATTACAAAAATATTAAAATCCCTGAGCATTAAACGGACTTAAGACATTTATGTATAAAATTGTGTAGATATCAGATTAGATTCCATTCGACTAACGCATAACGTAGCAAACGCGAAGCAACTGTTCAACCTATCGATAGAACGACGGTAATCGATATTAATAAGAAAGAAACTACGAGTCAATGTTCAGGGCGCTGAGTAAAATGGAAAAAGGGCAAACTTACCAGACCAGTATTGTGATCAGCCCTGGGATAAATTTTAGTGGTAAATTATCCCAATCAGCTGTTCGACACATTTTGTATCGGCTGTTTGCTGATTGAATTTTTGTTTACATTTAGAATTTTTTATTTATTGTGCTTAACTTTTTAAAAATGGCTTTTAAACGATTTTTTTTTAAACTGGCTTAATTTATTTTTGCTAGTTGATGTCATTTCAGCAGCTGTTTAATTTTCGATAATTTGTCGTGAGCCTTGAAACACTGATTTGAATAAATTTGCCGAAACTTTTTGTAGTCCAGGGGTCGGGAACGTGGAAGTTGGTCTAATTTTTTTCCATATATGTATATTGGTGTTGCGAGGTCTGGTAAATTTATCATTTTGCCCTGATACCCTGCATCGTGAACACCCTAAGCATTTATTCACTTTTGCTAGTTTTAGACGGCCAAATTATAAAATTTTAAGCTAAGCTGTTCGTGTGCAAATATGTTAAATTACCTATAAAAAACTACGTGTGCAGTACTCAATATATAAAAGACATGACGTAAAATAGCGACGAGCACTTGAAAAAGAAAAATTCTTATTTGTAATTTTGATACTGGTATGTAAAAGCTAAAACTTGAAGAAAAACAATTAAATTTATATCCTCTTCGTATTTACGTACAGCACATTAATGCAAAATTGGCATCAGGCGTGCAGTAAGAATAATAAGCAGCTCTATTGAACTTTTATACCCTGAACCCATTAAAAATGGGTAAAAGGGTATTATGGTTTTGTGCAAAAGTATGTAACAGGCATAAGGAAGCATCTCCGACCATATAAAGTATATATATTCTTGATCAGTATCAACAGTCGAGTCGATTTAGCCATGTCCGTCTGTCTGTATGAACACGCGGATATCAGAGACTACAAGAGCTAGAGACTTCATATTTGGAACATAAGTTCTCCTAATCCCGGGACAGATCAAGTTTATTTCATTTTATCGATAACTCGTACCGTTTAAAAGTTATCGATAAATTTCGATTTCAGACTTGCGTTTTTGGGACATAACTTCAATGTTATAAAAGCTAGAGGCCCCAAATTTGGCATGTATAATCTCGAATAACATACACATGTAACAAATATTTCACTTTTTGGATACCACCCCCAAACCCCCCAAAAGTTCAAAAAACCCATTTTTGAAGGTACGACCTTGCAATTTGGTTTGGTCACACATATTATTGACAATTGTTTGCCCCAAAAATTTCAATAAGATCGGACAATAAACATAGAAGTTATTTAAGATTTAACTTTCCATTGTGTGGGGCTCAGCGAAAAAGCAAGCTAACTGCTTAAACCGCATGCACTGCTTATACTGCAGCATGTGTGTGCTTAGATTAGTATGAATGATTGTAAGGACTGGGTTCAGGGTATCTCGTAGTCGGGCACTCCCGACTAGAGCACTCCTACTTGTTTTGATGAAATTTTGTCGAATTTCTACACTTTAATGTTGAGCTTTCCCGGTCCCGGAGCTGTGCCGAACTTTGCTCTTGGGCATAATAAATAAGCTCGACTGCTTCGCATGCGTTCAATATTTTTCAATTATATGCACGTGTCCTTCAGCTCATCATTGCGCACCCTCTCTCTCTCTCTCTCTCATAGTTGTATTCGAGCAGTCTATGATGTTTTTGTTGGGGGTGCTGGTGCTGTTTCGGTTGGCCAACTTGTTGGCCATTGAAATATAAAGTTTAAATTGAATTTTTGCGGCTTGTCATTGTCCACAGCCTGCATCTATCGACCGTTCTCATGCACATGCAGAGCATTACGACCCATACACAGTATGCATGTTTATCAGTCAGTATGTCCTTAAATTCTAAATCATCCTCCGTTCAGCGTCATACCCATGCTGCCTCAAATTTAACTGAACGCTGCAGTTGCGGTCGCTTTGTTCGCTAAAATGCGTTTCTAATTCAATTTGCTGTCAACACGAAAGAAAAAAAAAATGCCGCCCGTATCGTTTTCGCTGACAGAAATGCAATGGGCGGGTCATGCTTGTGATTCGCACCGCCCTTCAAAACATTTTGCGGTTCGTGAAATTATTTTGCTGTAAGTTATATCTTTTAATTTGCGGATATTGCAGAATTAATCGTTGGTGTTAGTTTTGTTGATTTCCTCCATGCTAAGGGGAATGCTAGTTCAGCAGTTAATTTTCAGATGTTTACATAGCGCGCAGCGTGATTCTGAATCCAATTGCGAATCTGATAACGGATGGCACTGGGGACATCCGTTTCTGTTAATTTGTCGCCGGCCAAGTTTATTTAAGGGTGATGGCAATTAAAATTGTGAGCTCGAATTCAATTTTAATTCAATGAATTCGCTGATCTGCTGACAATGATAATATCCGCTGTGCCTATCACCGAATTCATTATTCTTTTGTGGAATACAAACAAGAAAAAAACAAATGATAGAGTGAAAAGTGCACTTTGTTATTGTGTGTGATATGATTAACATACCGCAATTTAAACAATACCATTTGGAAGAAATTTACTTTGGCTATTTATTGGTCCTTGAACATAATAAAAAAATTATCACACCTTGAAAAATCTGTCATTATATAGACGCATATCTTCTCAACCGTCTTATATTTAGCTCTATAGTATCGTTGCCGAAAAAGATCCGTGATGGTGAATAACGAGCTTACTGACACTTACTTCAAAGCTCACTTCAAGCCTTATATCTCATAAATCAGGAAATTCAAATTGAATAACACTGTTAAAAGTTGAAGTCACTTTTGCCAGTTGGCAAGTATTTATAAAGCGCTTTGCTCACATTAAGCTTAATTTTTTATCTCTTGTCTCTGCGTATGCGCAATTTACGAGTTGCCTCGAGTGTCGAGTACTTGCAGAGCAATTTGCCACATCTAGAGTCCGTTTAATGCGATTGTTTTCACAAGGCAACTTTTGGAGTTGAATAATTTGCATAAAAATGGCAGATTACTGAAACGAATTTCGGTAGTCTGTTATTTTTGGAACTTTCTTATTTATTTCACAAATCACAATATGTGAGCTTAATGCAACATTCGGACTCTAGTAATTACATTATCATATATAATAAACTTATTTTGGTAAAAGTTACCTCCAGTATGACAAATCAAATTGATCTGGCCACGTCCGTCTGCCTCAGCTTTTCAGCTATCGCAATGAATCTTTGCAACATGACTTGTCGCATTAAATTTCCTTGTACACATGAACATCACCATGACTCATTAATGTTTAAAATAGCAAAACGATTGATTATACTCTTTTCGAAGAAAATAGTATATTAAGTTTGTCCTGAAGTTTGTAACGCATAGAAGGAAGCGTCGGAGACCCCCAAAAGTTACTGCCAGTATGCTTAGAATGACAATACAAATTGATCTAGCCATGTCCGTCTGTCTGTCTGTCTGTCTGTCTGTCTGTCTGTCTGTCTGTCTGTCTGTCTGTCTGTCTGTCTGTCTGTCTGTCTGTATGTATGCAAACTAGTCCCTCAGTTTTTGAGCTATCGCGATAAAACTTTGCACAGACACTTATTATTCCAGGGACAGCACATTGGTCGGAGCTGGCCGGATCGGAATACTATATCTTATAGCTGCCATACAACTCGAAATCGGTTTTGGCCATATATCCCATGTTTTTTAATCTATCGCGATGAAACTTTGCACCGATACTTATTATTTAAAGAGACATCACCTTGGTTGGAGCCGGCTGGATCGGATCACTATATCTTATAGCTGCCATACAACTCGAAGTCGGTTTTGGCCATATATCCCATGTTTTTTTAATCTATCGCGATGAAACTTTGCATAGATACTTATTATTCAAAGAGACATCACATTGGTTGGAGCCGGCCGGATCGGATCACTATATTTTATAGCTGCTATACAACTGGCAATGAATTAAATATTCTTAGAACAAAAAAAAAAAATGTTACGCTACAAAACGATTTTGTACAGCTTATGAAATTTCAGTGGTGCAGTTGGCAGAGTGAAAATTGCCTATAGGTTCGAAAAGAGTATAAAATCTTCGGCACGCCGAAGATAATCCTTCCCCACTTGTTTTTTTTTAATTTAAGCAATTTTGAAAGAAGATTGTACAAAGAAATATATCCGAACTATAATATATCTTATGGAAAAGCGTAAAAAAGAAGCTAGTGGGATCTATCCACCGACTCGAAATAAGTATAAAATCTTCGCCATCCCAAAGATAATCCTCCTCCACTTGTTATAGTTGATACTGAATGATTATATATTAGTATTTATTAAATTTTGTCAAATTGGTTTTTCCGTAAACTTTAACTTTGCTTTGCAGCATCTGGCTCTTTTTTGCTATTTTTCAAACTACACGAGAACAAATGAGCCGCTTGGCTGCCTATGTCGGTCATTCTCTTCGTGTCCTGTGACCAAATGCTGTCAATTCGGCTACTTCATGTAGCAATTTTGGCTATGTGGCCACTTACACACATCCCAAATGTTTGGACAGCGTGTGGATCGTGCGTTGCCCGCACCTCGTTTTAATTAACCACTGGCCACCAGTTGCTGCGCTACGTGCTAATGTAATCCTCGTTGTTTTAATTACAAAACTCCACAAGCTGACGGCGGCATTGCTGAGGCTTCAAGTGGTGGACACTGTGTTGACAACCGACAGCCAAAAACTGAGAGCCGAGAGCCGAGAACCCGAGTTCGGCTTAGTGAAACCGCTCATTTAATTCACTTGATACAAGTCTCGTAAAATTAACGTAGCATACTCTACGGGGCGCCAAAGCCAGCCCTGAGCCGCTTAGCATTGTTTTCCACGCCCCTTTCCCAGTCGCACTTCCAGTGCGGGACAAGTCATCACTTTCGTGGGTGACTTGGTTACGGCTGCTCTGGCCATCCATCGCCTGAAGCCAGGGTCGAAAATACAGCACCATCATCCAGTGTAAGGCGATTTGCGGCTCGTTCGCGCCGCTTAATTAGTGAAACTGCTGCCTCGACGCATTTGACCGGTCCTCCACTGCGGCGGCCTTCGCTTTGCCTCAAAAGCCTTTTTGCATTTAAATTGATGGCGCCTTTGCCACTTCCACTGCCACTGCCACTGCCACTGCCGCTGGCCAGGCCACTCACAAAGGCCAGGCCTCCGCGACGCCCAGAACAACCTGACCGCCTCCATGACTAGCTTTTTTTCGCCACTCCTGTGCGTACACTCAATTATACACTTTAATTGCCATGACATCAACGCCGCATGATAGCAGCCACGCCCGAATTCCCAGCAACTGTCCGGACAAGGTCTCAATTCAATAGACATTTAAATGAATTTGGGCAAATGCAAACTAATTGAAATTCCAATTCTTATTTTTAGCCATCTTGATGATGCGGCCCACATTCTTGAAGCGCTCCTTACTTGAGGTGGCCTTACTAATGACTAGATATTTGAGACAGGAACTTAAATAATTCCATTTGCATATTCTCGCAGTAAGCTCAACTTTTAAATTTGGTAATATAAGATGTATAATAAGGCCACTGCCCATTTATTAATTCACCGAATAACAGAAATAAATCAAAAACAAGTAAGAGTCCTATGATATACTATGATATACCGTGAACCCACTCCATACATTTATTAATACTTACTTATCAGTGTATCAGTATGTGTATGGTATTCGAGATTCTTCATTTTCAAATTTGGTGCCTCTAGCTTTCAAAACACCCAATAGAAACAGATTTGATCTGACCAAGGACTACGAGAATAATGTGTATACGTTATATGGTCAGAGATGTTTCCTTATGCCTTATGCATTTTTAATAGTAATAATCGCAATTATTTATATCTAGTTTCAGACGATTTGAATATAATTGATTTGTTGTTAATTTGCGTGATTTACAGTAATGATTGAATTTTATTAAAATTGGCAAATTGTGCTACTATAGCTAGTAAATGGTAGTTCACTTACACACAGTGTACCAAACCATCAGAATAGACAATTCCATTTTATTGGGGTGATACTAACCAAGCTGTCGGTTGAGCAATTCGCTGTGGTCCAAGCGGTTGCCATATTTGGGTTAGCATTTGTATGTGGCACATATGCGGCTGGTAAGATACGGTTCCACTCATCAACGATGTTTTCACAATTTGCAGCTATGACAACCATAATTAATACATGCTACACATATGCTCTCGGGCAAATGGCAACTGGGAGCGGGAGGAGAGTTTGTTCCAGCCGGTGTTGCCCCAGGACTGGGGCTCTTTGCGGCCCCAGAGTCCCCAACCATATGTTATCATGACAGCAACACCAACAACAACAACAACAGGAGGAGGCTTGCGTAAGCATGAAGAAAATGGTTCGGCGCCTTGTTTTTAATAAAAATAAATCACAGCATGTGCGCGGCTGTTGGAAGCGATGCGAAGGCTTCTTTCGTCATCGAGAAACCACACAAGGAAGGGTTTTATCGGCAGGGCAAGTTGCTAGGTGAATACACATTCAAGCAATGCCAGACGGAAACTGGCATATTAAAATATTTCTGCACATATTTACTAACATATGCACATACATCGAATGCGTTCGCATGGGCTCTCAAAAGGGATAGTGAACCAGTTCAAAATACATTAACTCAGTCTTTGCAAATTCGTAATAATAAATATGAGTATGTTTATAAACACAAATTTGTATCCCTGCTATTTACCTATTTATTCAAGAGCAGCCCTTGATTTCCTGCCGCTTTCCATTCCACGAAATACATAGAAAAGTGCTTTCAGAAAATGTGTAAGTCTGAAAGTGTGAGTCTGAAAAATAATATTAGCTTTTATTTACAAGGACGGTTATATAGTTTGTGAAAAATACATCTCATAATAATGCTGAACGTTAATCTCCGTTCAAGTTTTGTAATTCAATGTCAAAGAACAATATTATTCAAGGAATAAGGACGATGAATATATTTCCATTTATAAATATTTTCGCATTTATCCTCTCCAACTTTGGAGCCAATTACCTAATTGCATTCAAGGCATGAGAAGGGCAAGTATCTCTAACCCAATTATTTATAATCGATTGTACAATTATCCACCCTGTAACTAAAATCCTTTAGTAATTTATTTGTTGTCTGACTTTAGTGATAAGAATAATAATAAATTAAAATTTAAAGATTAATATTAGAGGGGTGACATAGAAATCTTATCTTACCAAATTCTAACGCAATTCCAATTTCAGGTGGCACATAAATCTAATTGGTGCTCTTTCAAACCTCTCGTATTTTAAAAAGCTTTGTAGATTCACTATTAAATAAACTTTTAAAAATATAACCAATGACTTATTGATTTCATGTATTCATTTAAAAAAAAGTTTATACATTTTTTGACGTGAAAAGAAAATTGCAAAGCATTGCTGTCAAAAAAAAATTATTTTTCCCTGATTATAAGCATTGTCCCAGTAACAAAGGTAAGCAATTAACATATAATGCTTTAACAGCTTCCATTTTTATACTCTGATACCGAAGGTACTCATAGTATATTGGTTTTGTCGAATGTCCGTCAGGCCGTCCGTCTGTCCGTCTGTCCGTCTGTCCGTCCGTCCGTCTGTCTGTCTGGATGAACGCGCGTATTTCCGAAACGATATTAGATAGACTCTTGAAATCTTTTGCGTTATGATTATAGCTATCTGCTTCAGATCAAGTTTATTCCAAATTTATGCCACGCCCACTGGAGGCTGGCAAATCGATAACATGTCGATACACCTCAAATCACAAATCGATTAAACGTGAATAACTCCCACAATTTTGAAGCTAGAGTAATCACATTTGGTAGGTATATTGCTGGTGACCTCCCGAAAAAATTGGATCCTAGGTTTATCGGCCACGCCCATTATTACGCCCACCAGCCCCCCTCCAAAATTAATTTGAAATGCTTATATCTCCCGCAGTTTTAGAGCTAAAGTCACCATATTTGGAATATATATTACTGGTGACGTCCTCTACAGATTACAGAAACAAAATTTCGACCACGCCCACTCCGCCCCCGTAATCGCGAAAATCGATATACATGAATGCACAATTCGATAACACGTGTATATTTCCGCAATTTTGAAGCTAGAGTCCCCAAATTTGGAATTTAGACTAGGGCTGACCAGCCCCAAAGATTGCGTCCTGGATTTTCCGGCCACGCCCACTAGAACGCCCCCAGCCACCCCGCCCCCACGAAACACGGAAGCCTATATCTCGCACAGTTTAAGAGCTAGGGCCACCAAAATTGGAGGATAGACTTATTGTCAGCCCCCCTAAAGATCGGCAAAAAATTTTGGGGCCCCGCCCCCTCCGCCCCCAAAAATCGCGAAAATGTATATCTTCCACAGTTTTAGAGCTAGAGTCACCAAAATTGGAGGATAGACTTATTGTCAGCCCCCCTAAAGATCGGCAAAAAATTTTGGGGCCCCGCCCCTCCCGCCCCCAAAAATCGCGAAAATTTATATCTTCCACAGTTTCAGAGCTAGAGTCATTAAACTTGGAAGATAGAATTCTGGTCAGCCCCTCTAAATATCGGTAAAAAAAAATTTGGGGCCACGCCCCCTCCCGCCCCCAAAAATCGCGAAAATGTATATCTTCCACAGTTTTAGAGCTAGAGTCAAGAAATTTGTAAAATAGACTTCTTGTCACTCCCTCTAAAGATCGGCCAAATTTTTTGGGGCCACGCCCCTTCCCGCCCCCAAAAATCGCGAAAGCTTATATCTTCCACAGTTTTAGAGCTAGAGTCATTAAAATTGGTAGATAGACTTCTGGTCACCCCTCTTAAGATCGACCAAAAATTTTCTGTTCACTTGCTTTCAGCTGTTCTTAAAATGGTATCAGAGTATTACGCAGTCGGCTCCGCCCGACTGCAACGTTCTCACTTGTTTATAAGTGGCCTATCAACAAGACAAATAAAACAGGTTTAATTTATTTAATAAAAACATTTCTGGTATCTAGCTTTGACATCAAACAGCCGCACCTTTTCCTAATTGGGAAAAAGTATTCCGAATGGAACATCTGTAAAGGTTATGTGTTGCCAACAGTTCCCAAATAGGTAGAAATTTTTGTTCCACTCTTGATAATTAATACATATTCATATATTAAAGACCAAGGCAATATTTTAAAAATTATATAAGTTAAGTTTAAATTCGAGAGAAATGTAAGAATTGGAGACAGATGAATATACTTTACTGTTAAATGTAGAATACCCTTAACCACCTTCTTAGCTCTAACTCTATCAATATTGTACAATCATTTTCATACATTTTCCAACTTGATTGTTGACGAATTGAATTGTAAAATTGTATGCCAGCAAATGCGTAAAACACCAGGCACACACATCCGTGTTACACGGAACACGGAACACCCATGAGCATTCATTTGGATTGTACTTTGGAATAAGTATATCTGACTACGTCAAGTGTTTCACACACACTGTGTGTGAGTGTGCGTGTATGCCTATGTGCATGTGTGTTGTGTGGTCTTGATGTTTTGTAAGTTTAAGTGGTAGATATTATTCAAAAGGAATTAGGACTGAAATGAAAAGCTTGTCGACGATGATGAGGACGAGACGTCGCGACGTGCGTGTGAAGCAACTGAGGAATGCCAACCGCAGGACGCATGCTTTTAATAAATATGACTGTTTACAGATGCACAAGTGTATGCGTGTGTATCTATGTGTGTGTGTGTGTGTGTGTTTGCTCGTTTGTTCTGTTTTTCCTGCATGTGATGCAAATGTAAAGATAAATGAGCAGCAGCAAGTGGAGGATGCGGAGGACGCCTCGCCGCCCACCAGTCAAATATCAAGCTAGAGGAGCTAGGCACACACCCACTTTACAGCCATTTCAAGGCGCACTTTGCTTTTGCTTTACGCCATATAGCTAACAACAAAGATCAACGGCGGCTGATGCTCTGCGGCCAAGTAATGAAGCCAAGTGTCAACATAATAACTTCATTACGACTAGCGCCGTAGGTGACGGAGAGGAAGGACCTAAACCAGGGCCAACCGAAACCAATTCAAAATAAACAGCAACAACTTTGCCTTCAATGCAACGATGATTGTAATAGTAGGGTCGACGCCATGTTCAGGGATGGGAAGGTAAATTGGAACAGGGGCGTTTCCTCATGTGTGGTAACCATATTTGCCAGCTTGCGGCCGAAATGAGTTTAGATTGCTGCAATACAATTACAATGGTCCCATACAACGACAGTTGCAGGAAATAAGGGAAGGAGTAATTTAAAGTAGCAAGAAGAGGACTGATTGAGATATGACTGAAGACAGCTGGTTACATAAGCTGTTTCTGAAATATATCAATCATAAGTCTAAAACAGTCCAGCTAAATTATTAAAGCTAACCCGATTTACATACGTACTTTGGCATTCGTTTCTCCAACAGGCACACATACCTAATGGCATATAAAACCATCTGTTAGCCCCAGTACAGCACTCGTTGAAGGACTCTCGACCAGCACCACATGCTGCTACAACTCACATGTTGCGCCTGCTGCTCAAGTGACGCAAGTTACATGTATGTCATACAGGGGAGGGGAGAAGGTCAATTGCACACATT
Source organism: Drosophila flavopinicola (assembly GCA_035042425.1). Classification (NCBI taxonomy): domain Eukaryota; kingdom Metazoa; phylum Arthropoda; class Insecta; order Diptera; family Drosophilidae; genus Drosophila; species Drosophila flavopinicola. The sequence goes on along the minus strand of JAWNLL010000089.1, from coordinate 2,606 downwards.
TCACAGAGAGGTAGGTTGAAGGTTGAAGTGATTTACGCATTGGGATGTTGCCACAATCTTGTCACCCACGTGCAACACACCGCATCAACGCCTACACGAGCGCATACCAATTGCATCTAAGCCACTTCATCAGAATGCGAGATAAACTGCACTGTCAAGCGCCCCCCAATGGAAAAATGATCTTAAATTCCATTTGGACTGTTGTGGCCGTCCAGTGTAAATATACTCTCAGCTAACGAGTCGAACAGCTATACAGGTGTGCTTACCAAACAATGTTGTGTATGTGGTATGTATGGTTAAGATGTTCCATACTCTCCGAGTTATTCTTTAACAAAAATTCAGTAAGGGTGCCTGGCTTCCAGAAACATTTTAAATTTGATTAAAAGACTTTGTTACACTCTTTTCGAAGAAAATTGGATATTCTCTTTGTGCTGAAGTGTGTAAAACATAAAATTAAGCGTCAGAGACCCCCAAAAGTTACCTCCGGTATGTTTAGGATGACAGAACAAATTGATATGATCATATCCGTCTGTCAGTCTGTATGTATGGTTGCTAGTCCTTCAATTTTTGAACTATCGTGATGGAACTTTGCACATATACTTATTATTCAAAGGGACAGCACATTAATTGGAAAAAGCCGGATCGGACTACTATATCTGTATCTATACAGCTGCCATAGAACTCTAAGTCGGTTTTGGACATATATCCCACGTTTTCTAAATTACATGAACATCCTTATAACTCATCAATGTTAAAAATTGCAAAACGATTCATTAAACAAGTAAGGAAGCTCTAGTCGGGATTGCCCGACTAGGAGATACCCTGAGCCCAGTCCTTAAATCCATTCATACTTACTTATCAATGCACATTCATACAAACACACACATACTACAAGCAGTGCAAGCAGTTTAAGCAGGTTATGGAAAGCTAGGTCTTAAATAACTTATGTGTTTAGTGTCTCAAATGGGCGATCAAACCAAATTACAAGGTCGTATCTTGAATTTCATGTTTTAAACTATACATACTTTAGCTCTTATAAGTTTCCAGCTATGGCCAAAAAACATTCGTCTGAAATAAAAATTTATCGATAATTTTTGAACGGGTTGAGTTATCGATAAAATGTAAAAAACTTTATCTGTCTCTAGCTCTTATAGCTTCTGATATCTGCGTGTTCATACAGACGGACGGACGGACAGATAGACGGACATGGCTAAATCGACTCGACTGTTACATACTTTTGCACAAAAGCATTATACCCTTTTTACCCAAGATATTCCTTCCCCACTTGCTAATATTGTGAATGGCTAAAAACTAAATTAAATTTATGTGGAATGGATGTAAAGAAGATGTGTATGTGTTTGTGTTCGTTATAATCCTGGCAAGTTAAATCATAGCAGAATACACTCGAGATTAGGAATTTTATTATTTTTTTGTAAGCCAGCAAATATTTATATTTTATTACTTTTAATAAGTTGATTCTATAATATTCATTACAAAATATATGTCTACCATTATCGGTGGACACGTAAAACCCATATTCTTTCACTTCTGGAAGAGGTGTACATTTGAAATCACTTATTCATATGTATATGAGGTATCCAGTTAATCAGTTGAATAAGTTGTTGGTCAGTAAATATTTTGTCGGCTGACTGGCAAGCGCTTTTAGCTCCTGCTCTTTAAATACCGCTCAACGAGGCGTATGCGTGATGTCCGTTAGTTGCGTGTCCGACTGTCAATTACATTTGACTGCCAACTGTAGGACAGCACGCTGAGTACGCGTTAAAATCAATTTCCCTACAATGACGGACAATTCGAGACACACTTAATCAATCATAATAAACTTTCGAGTACTTTCATTTGAAGCTCTTTAAAATGAGCTCTTAGTGTTGTCAGGCGCAAAGGTTTGGGTCAGCTTTAGAAGGGTTCTGCAAACACATATAAAAGGCTTGTCGACCCATGCGAAAGGCAATAAATCTTTGAGCAATAAGATTAAATTGAAACAAATGGGTTCATTTGTTTTTGGGGCCCAGTATGCACCCCGCGAATAACAGAGTGAAGATGCCGAGATTGATGAGGGGACAAGAAACATCATGAGAATCGGATACTCCTGGATTAATCATGAAGTTGAGAAATAATTGCTGGCTGGGGAACCAGCAATGAAAGGACACAAATTCTCATGTATTATAAGTTTTCCATTGGTGTGCTCGAATGGTACTCTAACTCCATTTGTAACATCTTCTACACATTCAAAAATCAAAACGTCGACTCTCGACTCAAGAGTATTTCATTACAGAATGGGATACAGACTTATAATATAGAATGAAATTTGTATGAGAATAATCAATCTAAATGTCATTAATGTTATAGTTAATAAATGTTGGTATAAATTATTACAATCTTATGTGTATAAATAGTTAAATTTACAGTATTAACAGAGTCGATTTCAGAATAGATTCTTTGATTCAAATTATTTGCCGTTTCGCTCACTAATAATAAGTTATTACTATTATTATTATATTTGTTTTTTTTTCTCTGTGTAGTAAAAACCCATTTCGTAATTAAATTCCCTGCTCTACTCGATTTACATACATATTTATAATCGTGTA
>JAWNLL010000088.1:0-54722 GCA_035042425.1 Drosophila flavopinicola | reverse complement strand
TGGTTAAGTTCTGTACAAAACAAGTAAGAGTGCTCTATTCGGGAGTGCCCGACTAGGAGATACCCTGAACCAAGTCCATACAATCATTCATACTAATCTAAACACACACATGCTGCAGTACAAGCAGTGCAAGCCGTTTAAGCAGTTAGCTTGCTTTTCGCTGAGCCCCACACAATGGAAAGTTAAATCTTAAATAACTTCTGTGTTTATTGTCCGATCTTACTTTGGGGCAACCAATTGTCAATAGTATGTGTGACTGTGCATGGTCGTACCTTCAACAATTTTTAACTTTTGGAGGGGGGGGGGGGTGGTATCCACAAAGTGAAATATTTGTTACATGTGTATGCTATTCGAGATTATACATGCCAAATTTGGGGCCTCTAGCCTTTATAACTTTGAAGTTATGTCCCAAAAACGCTTGTCTGAAATCGAAATTTATCGATAACTTTTAAACGGGACGAGCCATCGATAAAATGAAATAAACTTGATCTGTCCCGGGATTAGGAGAACTTATATTCTCTAGCTCTTGTAGTCTCTGATATCCGTGTGTTCATACAGATAGACAGACGGACAGACAGACAGACGGACATGGCTAAATCGACTCTGCTGTTGGTACTGATCAATAATATATATACTTTATATTGTCGGAGATGCTTTCTTATGCCTGTTACATACTTTTGCACAACTTCATTATACCCTTTTTAACCATTTTTAATGGGTTCAGGGTAAAATGAATAACTTAAATGAATCATACTTCACAAAATATATCTTTGTCTATAAATATGTATATCCATACAAATGTAATAGCTGTGTATGTACGTCCTTATCTATATCTCTGGCCATAACTATTTCCGCAAGCAAGAAACTTAAGCAGTCGTTTTAAAATGGCCACGGAGGAGAAGTTCTTGATGGAAAGCATTGAAGCGGCAACAGGCGCCAGGCAGCGCAAGATAAGCTCCTCGAATGGCGGAACGGACAGGAACGAGTCCGAAGGGCAGCAGAGCGCGAAACAACGGCGAATTGCGAATGACGAATGGCGAACGGAACTGGAAAGCGTGGCAATAATGACTATATTTATGGGTTCGGCGAAACGCATAAAACGCAGTCTCCGACCGAAAAACAAATGCAGGGGAGAGGAGAATGCAGGCGGTAAGAAAGTGGAGAGATGGTCGAGCTGCAGGAAAGAAACTGAAACTGAGACTGAAACTGAACGACACTTGCAACATTTAATTTATTATGCAAATGTGAACAAATGGTCGCACTGGCCATAGATGACAAGCAACGTGGAGCCGCGTGAGTAATGGCATCGCAGGACAATATCCCTCGACTATGCAACGGTTCAGCTGACTGTTGTCCTTTGCTCCAGTTTGCAACTGAAGTTAAGTGGCCTTTGTGCGATAACACACATGCCATGAATTCGGGGATTTGATACGTGTGCTCCAAACAAATTGAGTTACATGCAGATAATCGTTTATCAGATGCGTTCACAATGTGTTCAAGCGAATGTATTTTGATTTGTGCGCTTTAGTCATGGCCATGCAATTTTTCGGATTTTCGGGCAACTGCACGAATACGAGAATCAAATACAACTAAGAAAGGACAACCATTATACATTCCACATTAATTTTATAGTCTGCACACGACAGAGGAAACACCGATCAAATATTCGTTTTATTATTATTGAACTTATAATAAACTAGAAATGCATTGAGCTCAATGTCGATTTATGTGACTCTCTTAAAGCATTTTTGCCGAACATTCTACAAATTTCGCAGAAATTCGATTTGCTTTAAATGCGAATTCATTAAATGCAAATCAAAATGAATAATTTTTAAAATCTCATCTTCCCTCACAAGATGCTGTATAGTGGGTCTAGGATAAGCTGGGACATTCACCCAAACCCATTCTGAATTCATGTTGTTCGCACCTGGGAAGTTACTCCCCAAAGTTCTGAAAGCCAACAGAAGAATCTTTAAGGAAATAAGAAAATAAATAATAAACAAAGGACATTTAAAATTGAGTTGAGCTATGACATGTCTCTAGCACCACTTCGAAATAAATTAAAATAATACAATTAATAAACAGAAGCCTTCAAAGTTTCAATGTTACGATAAATACGCAATTTGTAAAGACAGGTCACAAGTGTCATAATTAATTAACTTCAGCTTGGAGCAGTATAAATTTTAAACTAGAGAGGAGAAAATATTCATTTAACTTAGTCAGAAGCTCTCTTGTCAGCATATTTGGCCTGAGGTGAGATTTATCTAAATCGTTAAATACATTTTATATGCCCCTATAAACACATATTGAATATATATATTTATGTATTTGAGTACGCCTCCGTTCTGTCTGCAACACCGCCTTCAATCTCTGGCCTCGTTTAAGTCGCGGCACGAATCAAATGCGCGTCAATAATCGTAAATGTGTCCCCATCGCGGAGCAGCTCATGAATGCCAATTAGAAGGACCATTGCCACAGGAGAGAGAGGAATGGGAATGGGAGCGGGAGCGGGAGCGGGAACGGGAACAGGAAGAGAGCCACATTCAACGAGCACGCACCTGGTAATCCATGTAGTTGTCGAAATGCATGTAGGAGCAACCGCCACCCGGCACCGGCAGCGGAATGGGCAGGCCGTTGTCATCCAGTTCGACAGCGGGCGCCGGGGGCGGCGAAGGGGGCAGATTGTCGCCCTTGAAGGAGACGCGCTTGGTATGCCCCTCAGGCCGCCGACTGCGGCCCAGAGTGCCCGCAAATCGACCAGCGTGCATTGCGCCGCCGGCTGCCAGAGTTCCCATCATGTAGGACAACGAGCCGCAGCCAACAACGGCATCCTGCTGAGGGTGCTGTGGGTGCTGTGGGTGGTGCGGCTGGTGGGGCTGCTGGTGGTGCGCCGACTGCATGCCGCAGCCGCCGAAGCGAAAGTGCGGCATGCAGGTGGTGGTGGCGCCGCCTGCGCCGCACTCGCTGCCCTCGAAGTCGCTCTCCACGTCCGTCACAAAGGCGGCTGGCTGAAAGCTGCGCGGCAGCGTCGCTGCCGCGGTCGCAGCCAATGCCGACGCCGCAGTCGATGTCGGCGTTGCTCGGCTTAGTGTGCCCGTACAGAGAATGTTAACGGGATGTGGATGCTGTTGCAGTTGGATGCTGTGTGGAAACTGTTCGCCAGCGCCTTGCAGGAGAGCCAATTCGCCGCTGACTCCGGCGCTGCCCGCTGCCGCTGCTGCTACTGCCCCCTCGCTGCTCGCCGTCAGGATGTGAGTGGGCTGCAGCTGATAATAATGTTCGACGCCGCCCTGTGGTTGTGCTGCGCCGGCTGCTGCCGCTCCGGGCGCCAGCAGTGTTGTTGGTATGACCATAATGGGCATCATCGTTGCTGCCGTAGATGCCGGCGGTGCGTTTGAGCCACACTGCTGCAGCAGCTCCATTTGGCACATCTCCTCGTAGCTGAGTGGTCGCAGGTGCTCCATGTCTGGGCGTGAGCGTGGGCGTGGCCGCAACCCTTGCTGTCAACTGGCAATTACTGAAATTCCACTCGACTCCACACCACTCCACTCCACTCTACTCCACTCCACTTAGTTTTCACCTAGGCAAACACACACGCACTCAAATACACGCATGTGTGTATACACTGACAGTCGCCGTCGCAGTCGCAGTCTCAGTCTCAGTCTCTGCACACGGGGAGCGGGGGTGCGAATTCAAAAGATTTCGCGCGCGTTCCTTTTGCCGTTTCTCACATGGCGCCTTCGCACGTGCGTCGGGACGAACTTTATCTCGCGACAGTCCTGCAGCAACTGAACTTCAAGCCGTCTGATAACTCTCACAACCTCCAATTCGCCGCCGCCATTTTGTGCAGAGCTCGCGCATGCGCCAAACAACAGTTACAGCAACTTTTCGCCGTCGCCGCTGCCACTTGGCGTTTTGTTTTGATTCTGATATGGGAGTGCGGCGGGAGCAGTGCGGGTGAGCCCAGCTCTGCTATTTTTTTGTGCCGCGTCGAGGGAAATTAAAGCACTTGAAGCTGCAGCGGCCAGACTTGAATGCAAGATTTTAATTGCCGCGCCGCGAGTTGCGCATCAAGGGAAAATCTGAAGTAGAATGCGGCAATGCCGAAGATTGCGGCAGTGCTGCCCAGCTGTGCAACCAACTGTTGGCCCAACTGTGGCCAGACGCTGCATGGTCATCTCAATGGGCCTTAATTGTATCACACAGTCCGCAAGCATAGCAAGAGAACTGAATAGAAAATGCAAATTCAGCAATACCTAAATAATTATAGCACTTTGTTGAAAATTCTAATCAAGGTTTTTACCATTTGTATACTCTGGACTCATAAAAAGGTGCCTGTGCATGTATTAAATAAAAATATAACCTGGGTTAATAGATCCATACGAAGGCTGAAGGAGCTATTAAGTATATAACAGCTTGATTAAGCCGTTCGTCTTTGATCTCAAAAAGTATAACAGGCAGTGACTGAAAATCCAGATTGTATGTTGTCGTTCACCCTACAAACAACTTTATCAATTTAATTCAATTACTCTTTTGAGCAAGTCTCTAAGATCTTAAAGGCTAGATATACTAAATTTATTGCTCACGTTTATCTCAACCACGAAAATAAAAATATTTTTTTTATGTTAATTTTGTAAATTGTAAAAGTTGGTTTGAATACCATTTTCATGGAACAGTCGAATTGTTTTGATTGTAAGTATACAAATTCGTATTAGATCCGCTCAGAGCTGCTTTCACGGTAACTCCTAATCGCTTCTTTAACAATAAAAACCAGCTTGCCAAAACAAATATAATTGCTTGCGCTATTCTTCGAATCGTGGAATCCCTCAACTTTATACGCATACAAATGAGATTTGACTTGCTTACATTTGCTTATTAATAAATATTCCGTTAGTCGAGAGCCGGGGAAGCACCGACTGGTGATGAAGGTGGACGACTGGCTCAAATTACTTACATACACGCACGCATTATGTATGCATGTTTGTATGTACAAATATTTCATCTGTCCATTTCATACAGTCGCAATTTCTTTTGGCCCCGAGTGGAGAACCAGAGCGGATGCCTGCGGCGCCTCATTGCGTTCCACTTGTGCGAGACAAAGGCAAAAAACGCAGTTGGAAATGTCTTCTGCAGAATTTTGCTTGAACTTTTTTATGTTTTGTTCTTTTTTGTGTACAATTGCCGCTGTAACCGCTGGCAGCGCCATCGTCACTGGGCCTCGGCCTCCTGTGCCGTCTCCAGCTTCATTTACATTTGTTTCATCCTATTATCTTGGTTAACCGGCTCGTTCGCTGTGTGTGTGTGTTTGTGTGTGTGTGTGTTTGTGTGCGTTTTCGTACGTCCTTCCGTTCCGTTCCGGTCCCGACAGTCTCCACGTCTGCCTCCGTTCGTCCCGCCATTTGTCAAGTATGGCGCCCAACTCGACTTTTTGTAATTACAAAAGCGCGGAGGAGGCGCTGCCTGGGAGGTGGAAATGGAAATGGAAAGGGAAAGCGGCTTAAAAAGCAGCGTGTTGGGTTTTGTGGTGCTCGTTAAAATTTGTTGCTCTCATTTCGATTGTTCGCCGTATTGTTGTTGTTGTCGTCGCTGTTGTTGTTGCTGTTGTTGTTGTTGTTGTTGTTGCTGCTGCTGTTTTTGGCATTGTTGCCTCCGGTTTTAGTGCTTTTTCATATCGCAGCGGTGGGAAAGTTTACGCCGTATTGAAGGTGAGTATTTTGCTTAAATGTGCGAAACGGACTTAAGAGCTATTCTGATTCCAGTCCTGATTTCAGTGATTTTCCGTGATTGCTGATTTTACTGCAAGCGCACTTTAATACACATTCAATTTTCCGGGTCGCGAGCAATTAAAAGTGTTTAATCATTTGCTCACTTGGCCGAGCCAATGTACAATAGCATGGCCCAGAAGTATGCAGCAAAAGTGCTGGATACATTTTGATGTAGCATCATTTAACGGCTGGTTAACCACGCAAACAGCTGAAAAACGGGTCCGTCCAAGGTGCACGGAGCGTGCATAATTTGAGTCCGGCAGACTGGGCGGCATCAAGTGGAAGCGTTTGCTAAAAAATCGGAGCTGTCAAAAGTACGGCACTCGGGAATAAATTATTCCACAACGACAAACACACTCGATTACATATTGTGGGCAGGGTCTATCATTTAATTTCAATTATATATAATAATATAATCGACCTGAACTCTTTGCAGCCAAATTAAAGCAGAGCCATTAGATATACGCATTAGATACGTGTTCTAGCTGTTATTTATAAATCACTGGACTTTGGCGTGTGGGATACCACAGAATCAACCAGAGAAATATAACTTGATTTTAGTTGGCTGGGGGATGGGGTTCAGGCGAAAGAAGATACTGTCATGCTTTGCACAAATAAGTCATCAAAAACCCGTGAATCCAAAATAATTTATGGCTGTTTGAGTAAAGGGAATTTGTCTGCAATGACTCACAATGTAAATTATTTGGCCATATGCCACATGCTAACCAGAAAGTAGTCATTGCCACATTGTCTCCTATTCAAGTGCAATGGGCGGTACTTAAAGGCAGGTGAATCAAGAGGAAAACAAAGCACAAAACAGAGACACAATATACTTTGCTCATGAATAATTCGCTAATTAAGTAACTTGTTATGAGAGACTTACCAACGTAATACACTTTTATGGTCCAAAATGGAAATATAACTGCGGGCAACTGACAGCAGATACACATGTAGGCGACATATGTACAGATATAGTTTCAGCAGCTGTCTGGCTTTCCCTTTGAGAAAGCAAACAGCAGTTGCTGGACGACAGTTCTTGTAAGTTCGTTGGAAAATATCGTTGTCGTTTCTATTTGACAGCTCCAGGCGTCAATTAAACCTCCGAATAGCCACGCAGATGGTTGTACTGAAGCAAATGTGTATTTCCTCCACCCCAAAACTGATTGGGTTGGCAATTGCGAATAATTTGGATAAACTTGTAATAATATAAATATATTCTGAGAGACATAGGTAATAGACAACAAGTAGAAAAAGGATTATCTTCGACGTGCCGAAGATTTTATACTCTTTTCAAACTTTTAAGCAATTTTAATTATGCCAACTGCACCACTGAAATTTCATACGCTATAAAAAATCGTTTCATCGCTTTCAACTTTTGTGTGAATGAATTTCAATTTATGAATTTAAATTTTTCTTTCAAAAAATTAAGTTCATTGCCAGTTATGTGGCAGCTATAAGATGTAGTGGTCCGATCCGGCTAGCTCCGATCAATGTGGTGTATGTTTGAATAACAAGTATCTGTGCAAAGTTTCATCGCGAGAGCTTAAAAAACATGGGATTTATGACCAAAACCGACTTCCAGTTGTATGGCAGCTATAAGATATAGTGGTCCGATCCGGCTGGTTCCGACCAATGTTCTGTAAATTTAAATACTAAGTCTGTGTGCAAAGTTTCATCGCGATAGCTCAAAAACTGAGGGACTAGATACCATACCTACAGACAGACAGAGTATAACAAGTAAGAGTATAACAAGTAAGAACATTGGAGTCGGAAGTAATACTCTGCTACCACTGTTGTATGGCTTGACTTTTGAGAAAGCTTAACAATAATTTAATTCCAAGTTTGATGACTCCAACTCTTAAACTGTGGAAGATATGGGCTTTCGCAATTGGTGGGGAAGTGTGGGTGGAGGACGTATAAGCAGTTACCTTGCTTCTTCACTAAGCCCCACACTATGGAACGTTAAGTCTTAAACAACTCCTTGTTTAGTGTCCGATCTTATTGAAATTTTTTAGGCACAAGATTGGCAATGTGTGACAACACCAAATTGCAAGGTCATACCTTCAAAAATACGTTTTTTCAACTTTCTGGGGAATTGGTATCGTTTCAAATGGACAAGTTCTCGATCTGTCCCGGGACAAGGAGTACATATATTCCAAATATGAAGTCTCTGGCTCTTATAGTCTGTGATATCCGCGTGTTCATACAGACAGACGGACGGACATATGATATACTTCAAATGGTCGGAGATGCTTCCACAACTTCATTATACTCTTTTTACCCCATTTTTAATGGGTTCAGGGTATAAAAATGGGGAAATATTCACGCTTTATCGATTTGAGATTTGAGGTTTATCGACACGTTATCGATTTACCACCCTCCCAGTGGGCATGGCACAAAACATCAAGTATAATTGTCCAAGTCTATATCTTCAATAGCGTCGAAAATACTTACAGATGAACATCATCACATACATTACACAAACTCAATATACAATGAATTCCTTCGGTATCAGAGTATAAAAGGCAGAGAAGCAGAGCTCTAACTGCATATGTATATTCATTCCTACATACAAGAATAATATCGAAAGAGCTACATTTGTATAAACAATTTAATCATACACCATCATTAGTAGTCGCAGTAGGAATTATAAATTAATAGGTATATTATGTAAGAAATGTTTTAAAACATATAATGTTTTTTAAGCATAAATTCATTTATACATAAATAATGTAGTCAGAAGATTCATGATAAGAAAATCATTATCTAATCAATAAATCTAGTAGTAGTATTAATTATATTTAAATATTTGTTAATTTGTAGTCTTTGAAAAAGTGACTACTGCATGTACTATTTATAAGTTTTATCTTTTATGGCACCATTCTCTGTATTAACATCTCGACATATGGAGATAATATATTAAAAGATAATTGTTGCTAATTTGTCTGCTTTGCAATGACTATAATTAACTTACAAGTGTATCGATTAGGACGAATTACGTCGTCTGATTAGAGATTTATTTTCTGATTGCCTGTAAATAATTTGCATCAAGTTGGCTCTTAATAGCAGCTGAACCTAATGACGCTTTGCCCGATTCAAATGCATAAAAAGGTAAGCACAGCCACTGACACGTTTTCTCATTTAAGGCACATTAACCGCACACACACACAGACACACACACACACACACACACACAAACAGACACACGCATTAAGGACCTAACCTAACAAACAGCTGAGCTCCACATGCCTCGAAACTTTACCCTTCCGCATGCCTGGTGAGCTTTTAAATTAAATCACAAAATACAGATAGAGTCAGTAAGGCAACCGGAGCGACGACTAAGCCAAATAAATGAACCCTTTTGGGCATACTCCTTAGTGTCCTTGCGCGCGTCCTCCTTACTTGAGGCAGATAAAAGGCAGGACAGGAAGTCAACTTGCCTGCCGGACGGTGACGGTGACGACGACGACGACGACGACGATAGCGACGATGGCGATGGCGATGACGGCGACGCCTCGTGTTTTGCTTGGCAATTGGGTTGCCAGGGCAGCCAAAAAAGGATAATGGCATAAAATCCAGCAAAATGAAAAGAAAGCGGCAAATCATGTTAAGAGATTTAAATTGGATTAGGCGACGTGTGTGGTCGTGTGCTTGTGTCCTTGTGTGGGTGCCAACTCGCGGTGGCCGTGAATCCACTGCCACTGCAGACCAGGACGAGCTCCCACTCCCACTCGTCTTGACATCAATTTTGTCACTGAATTTTTTTTAAAATTTATTTATGCTGCCATCTTGCTCTGCTTTTTATTCTGTTTTGTATGCTTGACACAATTCGTCGTCAAGTGCTTACAGGCCGAGAGTCTCTCAAGTGCTCGACGGCATTCATCCTATCTGCTCTTTAACAGCCGGCGCAGTAAAGCGTCATGTATTTGAACGGCTTCAGCAGAACAGGCACCGAGAAGTCAGTTAAGCTTTTTGAATAGTGTGGCAAGTTTAAGGTTCACCCAGTGAAATAATGACGCTATCAAGCGGAAACATCTTGAGTTACAATGACGAAATTATAAATGTTGTTCAAATTGTGAAAGGTGTGTTTTTATTCGTGCCAAAGAGATTGCTTTTAGAGCTGCCTAAGGAACATGATAAAAGGAACAACAAAACCTGATACGTCTGACTAGCTTTCCTAGTCACTTAGCTCAAATGTCTGAAGTAACGCCAAGTGACAGCTCACATTTATTTCACTGCCAAAACGTTAATCTTTAATGAATCAACTCAGGTCACGGTAGCCACCATCAACCAACTTTCAAGCAATTTGTCAACCCGTCAGGGATAGAAGTTTTGCGGATGGTCTTGTGATTGGCATTAGTGCTCTTAACTTATATAACAAATAATTCTTCTATACGAAATATATGTTTAGCACTGAATTCAGTTCGTCTTGTTAGCTTCTTCTGCAGTGTTGCATTTTGGTTTCTTTGATGTCACTGCGTTGATGTATTTACAATCTAATGGAGCACATGGAAATTAAGGATACATCATGAGAAAAAAGTCTCATCTTTCTTTCAGAAGGTGTGGTAAAGTTGTATTGTTACTAAATAGAATCCACTGCAGAAAATGGGTGTAAAACTAAGACTTGACCTCTAAGAACCCTTCAGGAACATATGCAAAAACAAGTAAGAGTGCTCTAGTCGGGAGTGCCCTGAACCCAGTTCTGACATCCATTCATACTTGCCTAATAGTGTGCATACATACAAACACACCACACATTACTGCAAGCTGTGCAAGCGGTTTAAGCAGTTAGCTTGCTTTTTCACTGAGCCCCACACAATGGAAAGTAAAATCTTAAACAACTTCTGTGTTTAATATCCGATCTTACTATCCGAGTTTTTTTTAACTTTTGGGAGGATTGGGGTGTGGTATCCAAAAAGTGAAATATTTGTTACTTGTGTATGCTATTCGAAATTATACATGCCAAATTTGGGGCCTCTAGCTCTTATATCTTTTAAGTTAAGGCCCAAAAACGATAGTCTAAAATCGAAATTGATCGATAACATTTAAACGGTATGAGTTATCGATAAAATGAAATAAACTTGATCTGTCCCGGGCCTACGAGAACTTATATTCCAAATATGAAGTCTCTAGCTCTTGTAGTCTCAGATATCCGCGTGTTCATACAGACGGACGGACGGACGGACGGACGGACGGACGGACAGACGGACAGACGGACAGACAGACGGACATGGCTAAATCGACTCGGCTATTGATACTGATCAAGAATATATATACTTTATATGGTCGGAGATGCTTTCTTATGCCTGTTACATACTTTTGCACAAAACCATAATACCCTTTTTACCCATTTTTAATGGGTTCAGGGTATAAAAACATGTGGGAAAGGATTATCTTCGGCGTGCCGAAGATTTTATACTCTTTTCGAACCTTTAGACAATTTTCACTCTGCCAACTGCAGCACTTTCATTAGCTGTAAAAATTTATATCATATGAATTTGAATTTTCTATTGAAATATTAAATTTATTTCCAGTGGTATGGCAGCTATAAGATATAGTGGTCCGAACCGGCCGGCTCCGACTTATGTGATGTATGTTTGAATTATAAGTATCTGTGCAAAGACAGACGGATATGGCTAGATCAATTTGTTTTGTCTTTCTAAGCATACTGGCAATAACTTTTAGGGGTCTCCGACGCTTCCTTCTATGCCTTACAAACTTCAGCACAAACTTAATATACTATTTTCTTCGAAAGAGTATAATAAAATAAAATAAATTCAGGAATGGGCGATTTATATAAAAATTTAATATATATTTAGTACTTGTCTGCTGAATATTGTTTTGGGTTATTTTGGTTCCTATACATATTATACATACTCAAAGCTTTGCTGTAGGAAACCGTGTTGGGCACTTCTGGTTTCTTTCTGTACTTGACTCTGGAGGTGTAGACGTCATAGCCCAGACTTATGGTGTTGTCGTACAATACACGGTACTTTGGCGAAACAAAGTAAAAGTTGATCATCTGTGCGGCAGGCCACACGGTCCATTCAGCCTTGTACAGAGTTGCAGCCTTGTCTTTGATCTCCTCCTTCACTTCCTCCCAGTTCTTTTGCTCCAACAAACCCATCGTGAGAAAAAAAACACCGATATAGAATGGCGAGCAAATGAATTGATCCAGCAATATTTTGTGAATCACCGTCTTGAAGGTCCGCTTGGGATAGTAGTAGTCCAGGTATTGGTACCAGAAGTGACAAACAATGCCTACCGTCAGTCCCGATATTCCCATTCGCATTGTACGCGTGCGATCCCTGACTTTGATCTGACCCGTGAACCGCTCGTACGACTGCTCCAGGCTGTCACCAACCATGCTTAAGGTAATTGAGATGCCCAGGTTTGTATAAAGCAGGAACTTTTTGCTGAATGCGACATTGTGCCAGCGGCTGAATGTGTACTGCATGTTCTTCCACCGCATTGATCTGTTGTTGCTCTACGAGGAGAGCAACAGCCCCTTCTGCCAACATGAACAAAGTTAATTTAACGAAATAGTCTTAACAGTATTTACATTTTAGGTCCTAACAGTATTGACGTTTAAGCCAAAGAGTTGGACAACCAAATTTTAGTGACTCTTTTCGTTAAAATTGTGGAATATTAGATAGATTTGATCCAATTTCAAAAAAGAGCACATCTAGTGAATATTTGATAGTTTTTAGCTTAACCAAAGATCTTGTACAAAGATTTATTACTATTACTATAGCAGGTATATAGCGGAAGTTTGAATAACATGTCCAAATAACATGTTTCGAGCTATGTAAATATTATAATATTATAAGCCATATCTGAAAAATCCAAGCTTTCGATATAAGAAGTTAATTTTGAGCTGATGGTGTCCTCTGGGATGGCTCCTTTAATGTGTTACTTACTGCTGGAAAATAATATAATACGTTCAGTCAGGGTATTAACAGGGGGAAGATACAGCAGATTGACGCCATTTAACTTTCAGGAAACAAATCAGCAAGCAAATCAATTTGACGCCATCAAAGCAAATGAGTTCTGCCTGGATTTAGCAAAGTTCGTTCGAGCGAGCGAAATGCTATGAAATGGTATGGGTTTTATTTGAATGTGTATAAAAGGGTTAAGTGCGCCTGCGGTACCCCAAAAGCAAACATCGCCTACGAAAACAGACTCTTTGGGCGGCACTTGAATAACACCACATTTGGCACATGTTGCGTCCGTGAAACTGGTTTCGGTTCGGCCTGTTGGGGCTCCTTTTCAGCGAGTGGGTGAGATGATTTCGGCAAATCATTTGCACGCGATTCCCAATACTTTTGACAGTGTCCCAGCAACCGCAGCCCATCGCCCTGGGGAAATCATCGCTCATACATATGCTCCCTGTACGCTCGACCGAATGAGCAACGAACCGAGCTACTGAATTGAAAAATATTTACGGCATTCTACATTTTGCGCTAAAATCCAATTTTATTTTTATATTTCGTCGAAAATCCGCCATAAAACGTGCCCACACACACCCGTTTGGCGGTTGGTTGAGGGACCGGACCGAGAGTTCCGTTCCCAGGTCATATTCCTCTCCCCGGCAATTGAAAAGCGTACGCCGTAAATTCGGCTTTGCATTTTATTTGCATTTGGTGCCGCAGATGAGCTTCTGTTTTCCCAGCTTTCCCCCAGCTACAGGGGGTACAGGGGACTTATTTTTCAATGGCGCGGCATCATGACAAATGAATTTATTTCGACCCATTGTTATTTGGGTTATTTGCGTGGGTTAAATATTACAAATTCGAGAGGTGTCGCTGTGTATCTAATAATTAAAATTATTTTCACGCGGCCACAGTTTTCTAAATACTAGTTTCCCATAGATAGTTCGAGTTGGCAGTTTATCAAACTGTGTATTCCAATATTTTTGGGCAGACTTATTGCTTGGAACCTTAATATTGTCCAGCATACATGATATTCTGGTCATGCTCGTGCCTTAAATTCAAATTCATTGTTGCACTTTTGCACTGTTGCATTGCAACTCGTTTTTTATCTGGCAGAATCATAGTTCTTTTGTTCTGTGTTGTGTCTGCCGCGGGACCTAAGCAAGTACATCAGCCTGGATGCTCGCCAGGTTCATAAAGCACAGCAAGACAGTTTTCGAAACTGGGAGGACGAAATTAAAATACCCTGCACTGGGCTAATAAAATAAACTTGTAAATAAATAACAGCTTGTACTTACATCGGATTAATGTATTTAAATTGGCAATTTTACATCGGCGCAAAACACATTTTCAGTGGGTCCAAATGCAGTATCCATCAATAAGTTTATACCTTAATCCATGAAACTATAATCCCCAGTTGGCCAGGGTTATAGAGATAGAAAGCACACTCAAAGTGAAAACTGTTATTGCAAAAAATGCATTTCCATAGTTTTGTCCACTGTGTTATGCTGATTTCACATATTTCGCTTGTTTTTCGTACCCTTGCCGAGCGTATTTATATTTTTAAGAGTAACATGTAAAACATTTCAAAATGTAAATCTGAGTCAGATAGTCCGACCACATGAATGAGGTTTTGTATGCTGTATAATCTGAGCTTATATGCCATTTCCACATATAGATCTATTTACTTATTTAGTTAGTATTTTTTTATTGTTATACTCTTTTCGAAGAAAATAGTATATTAAGTTTGTCCTGAAGTTTGTAACGCATAGAAGGAAGCGTCTGAGACCCCCAAAAGTTACTGCCAGTATGCTTAGAAAAACAAAACAAATTGATCTAGCCATGTCCGTCTGTCTGTCTGTCTGTCTGTCTGTCTGTCTGTCTGTCTGTCTGTATGTATGCAAACTAGTCCCTCAGTTTTTGAGCTATAGCGATAAAACTTTGCACAGACACTTATTATTCCAGGGGACAGCACATTGGTCGGAGCCGGCCGGATCGGACCACTATATCTTATAGCTGCCATACAACTCGAAGTCGGTTTTGGCCATATATCCCATGTTTTTTAATCTATCGCGATGAAACTTTGCACAGATACTTATTATTCAAAGAGACATCACATTGGTTGGAGCCGGCCGGATCGGATCACTATATCTTATAGCTGCTATACAACTGGCAACGAATTAAATATTCTTAGATTTTGTACAGCTTATGAAATTTCAGTGGTGCAGTTGGCAGAGTGAAAATTGCCTATAGGTTCGAAAAGAGTATAAAATCTTCGGCACGCCGAAGATAATCCTTCCCCACTTGTTTTATATTATTGTTTTACTAGTTATCTGTTAAGAATCAATCAAAACTGCACCCAGAAGAGTATAAAATATTCGGCACTTCAAAGTACGATGTTTTTATCTGGTTGTTTTGTTATTGCTTGGACCGTTCCGCTCTCAATATTTTTTGGCACTGGGCTTTGAATGTTGTTCGTGTGTGCATTTTAATTGAATTTTTTATTTTACCCGATGAAAGCAAAAGTTGAATATGCGAGCAATGTAGCATAAAAAGTGTCATAATCCCATTGCCTCCCACATCAACTTCATTTCCTTCTCCCTCTGGAGAAACTCTTGTGCAAATGCACAACGCAAACTACATACAAAAAGGAAACTGGCCTTGCCAAGAGTTTATCATTTCAGTAAATTTTGTTCAGTCGTTTCAGAGACATATATATCTAAATCGTACGCTATATATATTTGGAAAATCACTCCCTAATTGGTTTGCAATCGATATTGAATGATATCAAATGTGAAGGCTCTGCCTTCTGTCCTTGCCTCCTTGACATTTTGCAGCGTTTGCTTCGACTTCGATTTATGCAAATAAAATTGAGATGTGTTTTTAATGACAATTTGGCACTCGCTTAGTCCAACGGTGATTCAATCTAAAGAAACCTAAATAGTTTGTCCACTGATAGCCAAACCACTTTGAAAATCAATCGATTTAACAATTTGCTTCAGTAAACTTTCAGTCGGATGTCGCATTTAATGTACTTTAGCTTAGTTTACATTTGATTACAGTTTCCGTTTCCTTTTGTTAAAGACCATTGTAAGCCGAGTCATTTAATAGCTTCAAAAATATATATATGTTTAGATTCATTCACTTAAAGCAAATTGATTCTAACTTCCGAATTTAAAAATAAATGTATACAATTTCGTTAAATTTATAAATTGTAGTTAACTTTCTTCTCATTTATATCAGCATATCCAGTTAAAGTGCATATTAAAGACTGATACTGAAAATGAAGAAATATAATGTAGTCACATAATAAATATGAGAAATATGAGAAATACGAGAAACTTCTGTAATTAGGATTTCCATTTCTCAATTTAAAGTCAAAGGCCAAGGAAATGGACGGTTTAATGCTGCCACGATTAAAGTGCTGTCAAAATGTGGGGTCAAGCAACTTTCGCCACATTTAAATTGCACCATTGAGGCAAATAAGTCAGTTCACTGTAAACGCAAAAGCAAACGAACAAATTGTCAACATGACGGCAACGCCATTGCCAGAGTCGTGCCAATTTCGTTAAGGCAAACAAACAGAGCAAGAACCACCCGACGAGCCATACACCATCCAACCACCCACACGACCCGTCGCGAACCCGACTATCCAAACAAACCAAGAGGCAGCCCCACATTCCTCGTATAGCCCTTTGCATTGAAGGTAGCTACAGCTGCTATAAGCTACAAGCTACAAGCTACTAGCTGGTAGCTACTCTGACTGCTGGGCGGCTGCACAGAAACAAAGCAGCAACAAAGTGGCTAGCGACACGTGGAGTGCGCTGGATTGTGGACACCTGATTACCAGTCGGCGAACGTGGCTGTTTATGAGGCGCAAAAATGTCATACATCATACGACACGTGCAACGGGTGGGATGGAGGCGGGGGCGGCAAATGATGCTAGAAACACAGCAACGCCGCCGCCTGTCCCGACTCTAATTTAGCACATGACAGGTTGGCGCCTGACACAACCAGGCAACTGTATCAGAGCGGACCGTTACACATTCAGAGAACAACATTTGAATCTGACGAAAAATGGTGAAGCGCCGGGCAGCAGCTTGACAACTACCTGTCCTCTCTGCAGCCTAGGCAGCTACACGGCTGCAGCATACTTGGCGCCAAGTCGCCATTATCATCATCACCAGGAGCAGGTGGCGTGCGGAGGGTAAGCTCACTTTGCCCGGAGCGTGTTGGCGCAAAGTGAATTAAGCTAAAGCCAGAGCAGGTGCCAAGCCGGCAATGATATGCTCAAGATACGTAATATGTATGTGCATCTACTTATGTACATATATGCTGTGTTTGGGCATGAGCAAGTGTGCCAGCGCCAGCACAAGTGGCACATGAAGCGTTAAACTACTAAGCACATTTTGCCACATGCAGCTCTGCCCCACAGTTGCAGCCCCACGCCGTTTTAAACGAAAAGTGACTTGATTGCTGAGGCATGCAGCAAATGAGTCGTTGAGGGAAACGGAAAAAATTCTAAGCTGCAACGTATGAGTATTATTAAAAAAAATCCTCTTACGCGTCAAGACAATTTGTTGAACTATTTTCCACATTTTTCTTCCTCTCTAACTTCCCTCAATTTATACATACATTTTACAAATATACTTGAAAAATTGGTAAGTAGCCAACTGGCTTTTAAAAGGCACAAACAAAACACAGTTCCTTAAAACACAGACAAAGTTATTGTAATCCGATCCGGCCAGCTCCGATCAATGCTATGTATGTTTGAATAATAAGTATCTGAGCAAAGTTTTATTGCGATAGCTTTGAAAACATGGGATTTATGGGCAAAACCGACTTCCAGTTGTATGGCAGCTATAAGATATAGTGGTCCGATCCGTTTATCATCGATATTTCTGACTCAATTGCTTTGCAATTTCACACAATATGAGCAATAAAGATATTCAAGTGTTCAAGGCAATTGAAGGAGTTAGTCTTAAAAACATTTCAAATATGGGCAAAACCGACATCAAGTATGGCAGCTATAAGATATAGTGGTCCGATTCGACCGGTTCGAACAAATATGCTGTCCCTTGGAATAATTAGTTTCTTTGCCAAGTTTCATCGCGATAGCTCAAAGACTTAGGGACTAGTTTGCAAACATGCAGACAGAAGACAGACGGACACGGCCAGATCAATTTGTTTTGTCATCCTAAGCATACAGGAGGTAACTTTTGGGGGTCTCCGACGCCTCCTTCTATGACTTACACACTTCAGCACAAAATGCATATATATTATTTTTTTCGAAAATACTATAAATAATAAAATTGAAGCAACGTAATAATGCCAAAAGCTAGAGGAATTTATTTTAATTAAATATGTAATTGAAGTTCGATAAAAAAAGAATGGCACATAGTTGGTTTCCGCTGGTGGTATATTGTTAAAATAAATCTTTTTGGAGGCTGATTACGCGATTGGCTTCATTCATGAGTCTATTCATTCACAGTATCGCATTGAAAAGAAAGCCTACATAAGTGAAAACTGTAATGTTTTTTATATGAAAGGATGGGCAAGTGAAAAATGCTTCGAAAAGAGGAAACTGGAGGTGGAGAAGGCGCTCTAATTAGAATAATTTCGCGCTGCACTGCGTGCGCCAACGTTGAAAATGTTCTACCATCTGTCGGGTGGCATCAGGTGCTGCCTGCAGGACATCACTCACACACACACCAATGCTCAGTGCCGTGCTCACAGCCGTGAGTTCCATATGTGTGCGTGTGTGGGTGTGTGTGTGTGTGTGTGTGTGTAGCATATGAGCTGGTCGGCTTTGCTGTGCATGACGAGCAAATGTCAGAGCAAAAGGTCAGTGAACCTGACTCTGTCGACGGGGACAAAGTGACACAACCTCAGCATAATGAACAAGGGCCGCAGCAGCGACATAGCACACATAACCCACACACACACCCTCATACACACACACACTTACAGAGAGAGACACACATTATACTCACTTTATACTCATAACATACAGCCGCGCTTTCGGCGTACATCTTTAAATTATAAAATGTAATTAATTTGCGGGAGATTTTTCGTTCCCAGCCGCTTGACTTTGTACTTTTGCTGCCGAATTTTTGGTTTTTCGCGTTATTAATTTCCTCATCATCAGCAGCAGAGCCCTCGTTATTGGCAGGAGCAACCAAACGCTGCCACATGTTTAGCTTTATGCGGCTTAGTTTTAATTAATTTCAAATGTTTGCCTGATTTTGTTGGTTTGGGTTTTGTACTCAGAGATTAATAGGCACAATTTATAAATATTTAATACTCAAAATTAATGCAAAATCATGCTTACATTTATTCGAATATATAGTAGTCTGATCTCAATCTTAATCTGCAATACATCCCTAAACTTGATAAATAAAAGCTTATTTGCTCAGAAAATTTATTCTAAATAACAAAATTTTCGACCAAACAGCAACTATAATTTTCCTATGTTAATCGGTCACTGAATCAAAAAAAAAAAATCAACATCAACGAAAAAAGCTAGATCTTATGATTTTACAATATGTCTTAATACATAAGAAATTTATAGCGGATATCTATTTTTTTTTATATTCATAGTATATTGAGTTTGTGCAATATCCGTTAGGGTGTCCGTCCGTCTTTATGAACGCTACTTTTTTCGGCGCTATCGAAGATAGAGACTTGAAACTTGGACTATTACACTTGATATTATCTGCTTCAGATAAAATGTCGATATACAAACAATTTCTTATCGATAAAACCCGAAAATTTCACATACTTTGAAAGCTAGAGTCATTTAATTTGGTAGGTATAATGTTGGCAGCCTTTTAAAAACATCCGAGATTTTCAGGCCACGCACACTAGAATGCCCACCAGCCCACCTCTCAAAAAATAATTGGAAATGCTTATATCTCACACAGTTTTAGAGTTAAAATCACAATTTGTAACCTTCCCCACATATCATAGAAAACATTTTCCGACATTTTTCCGTGAAAATCGATATACAAGTAAGACTTATCGATAACACGTGTATATTATTTTTAACCTAGAGTCGCCAAAATTTAGACTTTTCAATTTTTATTGGTGCAGACCTTCCCGACCATTTTGCAAGGACTCTTGAGATTAAACAACTGAAAGTAAACACCTGGTATTTCCTTCAGTGCTTGTCAGTTTTTTTTTTATATACATATTTATATACTGTTTAGAAAGGTGTAAGAAACACAAATGAAATTTTATTGCTCTTGTACCAATTATTGTTAAATTGTTGATCTGAATCGAAAATACTTTGTCAGCAAATTGGCTAAGTCTTTCTTTTATTCCCAAACAAATACATAAATCAATTTCGATTTTTTCATATCATACTTTGACATGTTTTGGCATTACCATGGAAGCGACAAAAAGCAAAGTGTCAACAAAATATTAGCAAGCGACAAAACCAGAGACAGAAGCAAAAGCCAAAACTGCTAGCAGCAGAAAAAGTATAAGGACCAACTTGTGCTTGGGTGAGGGTGTAGAAAATTGGTTATCGAATAAAGCTAAACCAAAGGTATACACTGAAAACAGACTGCCACATTCATATATATACACACACACACACACACACATATACATAAAGGATTGGCAAAGCAAAGCGGAAACGGAAACACCATTTTTGTGGTCGGGTACTGTACAAATTTAACGGCGTTACAATTTTTATTGTTTTCACTTAAAAACACTAGCCCATTCCTTTTTGTTTGCATTCGCATTTTTTTACTTATTTGTTTCCTTTACACTTTATGTATATTTCTGATTTAAGTTTCGCTATTTGCTTTGACTGCCCCACTTGTATTTGTTTAGCTGCCTGCGCTCATCTCTATATATATTTATCTATAGATATATATATATATATATATATATATATAGATATGTACACGAGTGGTGAGGAACGTTGTACTCTTGGTTTCGCTTTGTTCTACCCTCCGGCCAGCTTTGTTATTGTGTTTTTGGTACATTTAAAAGCCAAAGGACAACTTGTTGTCAATGTAATTTGAGTCTCAGGCCACGTTTTCCATCTCTGCCATTCTACCTATGATTACGCATACGCTCCGTTGAGCAATGCGAAAATTGTAATTAGACGCAATGGCCGCATTGCCCGCTGGAACAGTTTCTACCACGTAGCACATAGCAAGTAAAGTTTTTGGGGCGTATGATGCCAATCGGAAGAAATGCGAGAATGACGATAGAAAATAATGTCTAAGCGTAGCATCATTATAGGTTACTTGAGCTTTAGACACCGATTTAAGAATATGAGAAAGCTAAGGCTACAAAGGGGGCCAAAGGGTCAATGCCAAAGGAGGCTTTTGACGAGTTAATAATAAAATAATCATTGAGAGGATTTCTTTGATATTGATATTTCAGAAAATATTTGGCACATTCTGAAATAACACAGCAATTAAATGTATGTGATATAAATGAAAAAAACTTAAGAATTTCAATAATTTGACTATTTCAGTAAAATGTTCGCATTAGTTACAAATCTAGTAGTCAATCATTTGTGTAGCAACATTAATTTAATATTCTCAAATTATAGTGCAGTAGATTTATTTGTTTTTCCACAATGCTTAAAGATAATAAGTTCCTCACTACCAATTTGGATACCCCAAATCATTGCCTTTTTGAAGTTAAAACTAAAAAACTTAGCCTGGAACCCGTTTCCCTTATCTCCTCGTTTGCGTTAAGTGAATTCGAAAACTGTCTGGATCTGGGTCTACCGACTTCAGACAAGTTTGAAATGGATTTTTCACTGCCCGCCACTAGATTGAACACTTGTGTGGCAGCTACACACAAACTAAAGATGTTGCCAGAGCAATTTGATTTTCCTTTTTTGTTGTCGTTTAAGTCTGATCGAAATGTCAATTCGGAGGAACAATTTGTTTTAGAACAAAAGAAGGATGTGGTCGACGAACGAAAGGACAGTGAATTGTACTTTTTGGCAGATGTGGATCAAGACTACGCTAAATTAAAAGAATTTCTTAGTCCTGATATAGAAGTCCAGTCAGAGCTACATCCATGCTCTGGTATATTCAGTGGATTCTTTAGGAACAGATCTCTTTGGACGGAAAGTAAGAGAAGTTTCCTTAACGATGCTAAGCGAAATAAAATAAGGCTGATACCTTATGATAATATCCAAAAATAAACTTTTGGCCTTATGTTTTATGAAAATAATATATTCGAATTGTCTCCAAAACTATCAGGTACGTGCTGTTGTTCGAAAAATTGGCCTTTTAGTAAGATTTATTGTACTTCCAGGAAGACATTTTCAGGCCACAAGCTTCTCCTCAAAGGTTTGGGACAAAGTGAAATTAATTTAGCTGTCTCGATCAATTTCCTTACAGAGCAATGAAAATTAACTTCGAAAAGCAATATAGGGCTTAAAACCAATGAACTGGGATACAAGGATAATATTTCTGGAGAAGCACAATCAGAACAGGAAATATAAACACTGAATGATCAAATGAAAAAGCTACTAACGGAAAATATAATATATAGCATTAAGTTTATCCATTGAACCTGATGAAATATTGGATGTAATCACAGAAAACAGATATGCAGAAAACAATAGTGTGATGAAATGGTGAATAAATAAATAAAAAGTCTACAAAGCTGCTCATGAATTGTTAATTTTACTAATAAAAGGGAAATGGTTTATATTAATTATTTATAGAATGGCAAAAATCATTAAATATAGTGATACAAATATATGCATGCCCAGTCCTACTAAAAGTCCTACTTTTTTATGGCGGACTGGCCACTCTGCTGCTTTGATTTGATTTATTTTATTTTTATACTCTGATACCGAAGGTACTCATAGTATATTGGTTTTGTCGGATGTCCGTCAGGCCGTCCGTCTGTCCGTCTGTCTGTCTAATTGAGCGCACGTATTTCCGAAACGCTATTAGATAGACTCTTGAAATCTTTTGTGTTCAGATCAAGTTTGTTTCAAATTTAGGCCACGCCCACTGGGAGGCTGGCAAATCGATAACATGTCGATACACCTCAAATCACAAATCGATTAAATGTGAATATCTCCCACAATTTTGAAGCTAGAGTAATCAAATTTGGTAGGTATATTGCTGGTGAACTCCCGAAAAAATTTGATGCTAGGTTTATTGGCCACTCCTATTATTACGCCCACCAGCCCCACCTCCAAAATTAATTTGAAATGCTTATATCTCCCGCAGTTTTAGAGCTAAGGTCACCATATTTGGAATATATATTACTGGTTACGTCCTCTACAGATCACAGAAAAAATTTTGACCACGCCCACTTCCACTCCCGCCCCCGTAATCGCGAAAATCGATATACATGAATGCACAATTCGATAGCACGTGTATATTTCCCGCAATTTTGAATTTGGAATTTAGACTAGGGCTGACCACTCCAAAAGATTCCGTCTTGGATTTTCCAGCCACGCCCACTAGAACGCCCCCCAGCCACACCGCCCCCACGAAACACGGAAGCCTCTATCTAGCACAGTTTCAGAGCTAGGGCCACCAAACTTTAAGGGTAGACTTCTGGCCAAGTCCTCTAAAGATCAGCCAAAAAATTTGGGGGTCACGCCCAATCCCGCCCCCAAAAATTGCGAAAGTTTATATCTTCCACAGTTTTAGAGCTAAAATCACCAAATTTGGAAAATAGACTTCTGGGCACCCCCTCTTTGTGGTCGACCCCGCCCCATCCGTCCACAAAAACTTGGGAGTCCGATTTCGGGTCACCCATACACCAGCAAAAATGTTCTGTTCACTTGCTTTCAGTTGTTCTTAAAATGGTATCAGAGTATTACGCAGTCGGCTCCGCCCGACTGCAACGTTCTCACTTGTTTTTTTTTGCTTAGCTGCTTACGTTTGTACACTATAATCTTAAAGCAGACACCAAATTATTGTTTTGAGAACTGTGCAACAAATTCTACAATGTTACTGTTAGCCCCTACTGATTTCAAACGTCTTCCGCTTGTTCTATCGACATTCTTTGCACTTATCATGGGTAGGAACCATGCATGCATGCTGTCAGATCTGTAAGTATGAAGGTTGTAAGTTTATAGCCAACTGGTTTATAACTTGGCTAACTATCGTATAAAAAGTCAGCTGAATGCCTCGTTGCTAGGAGCGCAGCTCTGCAACAGAGCCGGCCTTCAATTCGTTGCCATAACAAGTTCTTGAATGCTTCGATCAAACAAACCCGCCGAATTAAGTAAAATGTAAGACTGAAAAAACGATTGCTGCAAAAGTCATGGAATCTGACAAATTAAATGAATTAAATAGGCAAATCAATGAGATCAAGAAGCGTATTTTATTGGCTGGTAAGAATCTCTTGAAATGCGTATTTTTTCAAAGTAGATACTCATATGTGTATGGGTTATGTTTCACAGAAGGTCAAAAGACGGCCAATGCCGCGGAATGGCAGAAGCAAAATCGTATAAACTGCGACACAATCGGGTCTCTGAAGAAGGACATTAAGGAGCTGACGGTAAAGGTAAGTCGCCTGCGCCACCCGCTGCAGCGGCCTGTGGTCATCAAGGAGCTTAGTGCTGAGCCACGCAGAAAACAGGGTGCCACGCCCACCATAATCGTGGGCAAGGCCACTTATCCAATCGGGGCCAAGAATGCGGAGGATGCCATTTTCTTGACCGATCTAAAGATCACAGAGGGTCGGAAGCAGATGGACCTGCTGCGACACCGGTTCAAGACACGGCAGCAGCACTTTAGCCGGCTTGTGGAGAAGTACAGGGAGCTGCTGGCCAACAAGGAGGCACAGACCCAGAACCTGGGCGAGAAGCCACCAGAAACACTCGAGGAGGACGCCAATCGGAAGGTGAGCACCATAGAGAAACTCTAACAGAGAGGTCAAACTGATAGGTCTTCTTTAGCTTGTCTGCCAGCTGGAGAACGAGATACATCGCACCAACGTGCAGTGGATGGAAGCGGAGCACATACGCAAGAAGTACAGATCAATCGAAGCGTCTCTCATGACTGACGCGGAGCGCTTCGAGCGCAGTCTGCGCGAACTGGAGCAATCCCTTAGCGAACAGAAGGCGGAGATCGAGCGGCTGCAGCAGGTCCACAACGAGGCCATTGAAATGCGCGACGCGGCAAAGGTGATCCTCCAACGCCAGGAGCAGCAGGCCAATCTCTCGCAGAAGACGCGTGAGCGCCAGGCCCTGGACTTCCGGAAGCAGGTGGAGGCGCGCAAGCTGGAGCTGGAACGTATTGGCCGCAAGCTGTTTGCCGAGACCAAGACGCTGGTGCACCAGGACAGCGTTGGCTCCAGCTCGGGCGATCAGCACACAGCCAAGACGGAGAACGGCGAGGAGGAGCCGGTATCACAGCTCGAGAGCGTCACGAGCGACATGGAGTCCCTGTTCAAGCAGCTGATGGAGGCTTCCGGCGCCACATCGCCCTTCGAGGTCTTCGAGCGCTTTAGCGCCCAAAAGGAGTCGGCTGCACGCCTCACCTACTTGCGGAAGGCTGCCGAGGCCGAGAAGGCCAATCTGGAGGCAGAACGAGAGGCACTGAGCAGCGAGTTGGAGGCCTCCAAGTTCTCGGACGTTAAAGAGAGCGAGGTGTACGTATGCAATAGAACCAAATATATTACTTAATGCTTTAATGGCAAACTAATGTCCTGCCCATAGCAATCAGGAGGTCATCGAACAGATCAAAACCAATATCGCCACCATGGAGCAAGAGCGCAAGAAGGACACAGATGCTGCCGACAAGTCCATGGGAGTGCTGAAATACCTCAAGGAGCGCATTTGCGAGATGATATTCAAGGTGCAGGAGGTGGACGAGAGCAACATCGACATGCGGGAGCGCAAGCTGCACATCAGCGTCGCAGAGCTGCCAAACTTTCTCGCACATACAGCCCAGGATGAGGACTTGATTGAGGTAAGTGCTGCGTGCAGCCGCGCCTGTGTGATCCTTCATCACTATGTCCTCCCCAGATACTCAGGCTGAAAATCAAACGCTGCCAAGAGCTCAGCAAACCAGAAGATGTGCCACCACTTGAAATACCCAAGCTTGATCTAGACGACGACGAGGAAGACTTGTACCAGCTAGAGCCGCCCAAGTCGCCATCTGTGATCGAGGGCGAGAAGCCGCAGCCCATGCCAATGTGCTACTACAATCTGTTCGCGGGTCGCGCACAGCGGGCGGCGGGCACCTCTTCATCCTCACCGGAGCAGGCGCCGGCAGTGGGTGAGTGAAAGGGGGAACGAGATCACTGGAATGCAGATCATGTTAATGAGTGCCTCCAACTTACAGTGGCTACAGCCGACGACGACAACGAGGTGCCATCACGTAACTTTCTCAAACGCCAATCTGTGCATATTGTGGACTCGAAGTCCCGACGGAAACCATTCAGACCTCCACCCGGTGGCAGGCGCAAGTAAAAGTGTAAATACGCATGAGGTTAGAATATATTTCCCTACATGCATATGTATATGAATTAAGCCCCATAAACAAACCTTTTGATACACTATGCAACAAAGCTTGGCTTTTTCTTCGGAATAAGGCTGAGACCAAACAAGTGTGAGTGTCATACCCCTTTCGCTAAATTACTGTATGTATGCGATCAGCTATCCACTTTGAATCTTTTTATACCCTGAACCCTTTAAAAATGGGTATAAAGGGTATTATGGTTTTGTGCAAAAGTATGTAACAGTCATAAGGAAGCATCTCCGACTATATAAAGTATATATATTCTTGATCAGTATCAATAGCCGAGTCGATCTAGCCGTGTCCGTCTGTCTGTCTGTCTGTATGAACACACGGATATCAGAGACTTTAAGAGCTAGAGACTTAATATTTGGAATATAAGTTCTCGTAGTGCCGGGACAGATCAAGTTTATTTCATTTTATCGACTCGACGCGTTCAACAGCTATCGATCAATTTCGATTTCAGACTAGCGTTTTTAGGCTATAACTTACAAGTTGTTACATACACATTTCTCACTTTTTGGATACCACCCCCCACGCCCGACTAGAGCACTCTTACTTGTTTATACAATTCAAAGTTATAATTTTGCAAAATAAAATCATTTTCGTAATATTAATTATAGCATGGGCGATGAGCTGAATCGATATTGATCTCGGATACACTCCGCTTGGATTACAAATATTAAATTTCTCGTATAGCACACGCTGATTATATTATTTCATTTTGTGAACTCAGATTGAAATATTATCTGCAATTTTAGGTTTTCTGGCTTAGTATTATTTATCTAGGAATACCGCTACTTACGGCTTTCTTTGTAAAGACTTTCAAGAATGAAAATAATATTAAATATGTTGTGAAAGTTGCTGTCACTGGCCATATAGGAGTTTTGAATTCAAGGTACGCACAGAAGGCAATGTTTGTTGATTCGCGCTTAATACTCAAGAATTAATACCTGAGAGCTAGTTTTGCTCTTCTACTGACTTTCTATATTTATAGATCGACATTAAAGCTGCTTAAGCGTTTGACCTCCGAGATCATATTAAGCAACCATAATACAAGTGAATGAAATGGAATGGATAGGGCTGAGACATCCTTAATTATAGTCACAAATACCGCTGTATTTATTGCACACCATAAACTGCGAGTCCTGAGCAGAGGCAAGTTGCGATAAATGTCTGCAACAAATTGAATCGCCTTCGTACGATTTAATACTTATCGGAGCATGTCTCGACCATATTTCTGGATGCTGTCGCCTCGACTGGATGAATGTCAGCGGCTTCAGTCAAATGACATAACAAATAGCTGTCCAGGCGATGCAGTAAGTCGCGACGAGCAGAGTAAACAATATTTATTGCAGCATGGAGGAAGGCCGAGCTGGCGGCAAATGAAGTGCAAAGCGTAACAAAGTGCGGACCGCGGCTGTTGCAAGAGAAATAACCTTTCAAAAATTGTTTACACCAGCGGAAGTCGGGCTGAAAGGGGCTGAGTGGGAGTCGCCTGTCGTTCTAACTTGCAATAATAAAGCGCAGTGCAGCAGCTGACGACGAGCAATCAACGCCAGACTGACGAAGGCTGCTCACTGGACAAGGATACGACGGTGGCACTGGAGTGGCGAAGTGCCAGTGCCAGTGCCAGTGCAGTGACAGCGGCGGTGGCGGTGGCTGAGGCAGCTGCTAAGTTCAGTGGCGATGTGCAAACAAAGACGCCTGATGATCTATTACATGGCCAGTTGCCGGAAATGCACAGCAGGAACGTTGGGCGAGGGGCGGGGCAGCGCGGGCATCTGTGTTGGGTATGTCAACTAAATGTCAACAGCGACGGCATCAGCATCAGCATCAGCCATAGCACAATCTAACCAACTGGCCAACAACCCAGCCACAGCCATGCCAGATAGGTACATATATATAATGACGGCAAAGAAAAGCGAAACTTCGCATTGGTCTCCAGCCAAAGACAACTTCTCATCCCCTTGGGTTTGGCAAGGTAGTCGAGTAATCCGCACGGTAGACAGAAAAACAAAAGCCCCAGGCAGGAAGTTCAGCTAAAGCTATAGAATAGTAGGCCCACTAAGCCCAACGGCTGGTGGCATTGGCCCTGACAACGCAAAGGTTGCAATGTGCACCCGAGAAATTCAAGGATGCCACCCCACAATTGTAGCTGTCGCAGGAAGAGCGCGTTGACTGCCTCTTCAAAGGCTGCAGTGTCCAGGCCCAAGACCCTGGGTACTGTGGAGTCGGGATTGGAATGCATTTTAAATTATTCTGCTGTGCCATGAACAAAGCTAGATGCTTTGTGAAGATATCTAGAAGCGGGACAGAGCTTCAGCAGTGCTTCTTAGATTTAATTCTCAAGCTGGCAATCGACATGTTTTAATTAAGGGTAATTAAATATAATTATAACAGTAATTTTTTAATGGCCCTCTCTTGAACGCTTGTAACGAATAGGTGTTAATTAGACAGTTTTCTCCTTCGTTTATAGTATAACTTGTATTTGTATTTTATTTTCATTTAAAAGGAATTTTAGATTATAACTATGTTTAACCCTCTATACGTTCTAAAGATTGAGCAATAGTGCAGAAATGCCTAGGAAGTTTATCCGGCAATGATGTATAAGCACTCGAATAGTCTCTCAAATATTCTGGTATAGTTTCGAAAGAATACATATTTAACCTTTGCAACATTGAGGCATTGATGAAAGAAGCATACATATTATTGAAGAGTTGATTGTAGCAAACAAGACAAATGTTTCAGCATCGAGTTGCATAGTACTTTGTAATTTTAGGGACCCACAGCTAACTGCCTTCTCGGCAGCCGTTAATTCACCTGGCGGCTGACATTGCGACCACGCCCAATTTGAAAGCAATTAGGCATTTCAATCTCGCAAAGGCAGTAAATCAAACGCCCATCGATTCCCGAACATCAACTAATTTTAATCCAAGCGACCATCACAGAGAGAAAGAGAGAGAGTCCTAGCAAAAGTGGGGGCGTGAACAGCAGAGGTGCTGCAGGAGTCGTTCAATAAAACCACAAAACAATAAATTTAAATTTCGCTTGCCGCGGAGTAAAACTTTTTCACAGTGCATAAACTACAGCCAAGAGAGCCCTGCCGAATAACTGTATGTATTTATATGTTCGTATGTATGTGTGTGTGTGTGTGTGTGTGTGTGTTGTGTGTGCGTGTTTGACAGTCAGGCAAATAAATGAGCGGAAACGGAAACGGTTTGGGTCGCTGCCGGGACAGTCGTGTCGCTGTCTCGCTCTTCAGCGCTGGTTTTGGGCCGCGGGCTGCACAACACTGCGAATGATAAATAACGTAATTTCTTTATAACTTTCCATTCAAATTTTCGAAATGCTTTTTGGCCACGCTTGTTGCTGGCGCGCCTCTGGGCCACGCTGGTTCGTTTGGCTGCTTGTTGTTAAGTAAAATAAATTGCGATTCCATGTAATAAAAGTCAATCATAATAATTCAATGACTCATCGTGTTCTTTGCTCCGCTTTCGAGGCCACAATGGTTAGTTGAAACCATTGCCCGCTCCACTTATATCTCTGCTTTACATTTGTTCGAGTCTGCTCTCTCTCTCTCTCTCTCTCTCTCTCTCTCTCTCTCTCCATACTGTGGCTGCACACCAATTTAGGCTCAAATGCGTTAGCCCGGCAAAGCATGCGAAAAATATGTTTTTAAAAGTAAGGCAGTGCCTGGAGTACGACCACTCAGATTGTTGTTAAAGTTCTTCAACATCTTCGACAGTGCCACGAGCTTTTCATTTCTATTCAAATTGGTACTAGAATAATCTAGTCGAGAGCGCTTGTTATGTTTGTTAACTTGGCATATCTAACAATACACCCTACAGACGAAAACCGGATGTCTGATTTTTAATAGGCTAAGGCAAATGATATAAATAAAACCATTCATTAAAATATTTAGTACAATATTTACGACATCTCCAGAATTCCAACAACATCTAAACAGACCAACTCGGTTGTTGCTTCTGATCAAGAATATATATCATGTCCGTCGAAGATGCTATGAAATGCCATAATACCCTTTTCAACCATTTGTAAGGGTATAAAGTTCGTTGCTCACCAGATGTTGCCGACCTTCATACTTTGCACACCCAGTCAAAAGCGCCGAAATTTGAGTGTGAAAAAATGCGCTGAAAATATTGGCTAAGCAAACATCTTGCACAAGCAATTTCTTGTCTTTCTTTGCTGTTCGTGCTAATTTTTTCCTGGCCTTTTTTGTGGGTCTAGTGTTACGTTTTTTGGGTGTTTGCTATTTGGTTGAGCTAACGCATGGTTTGGGATGTCGGCAGATAGATAGCATGCATAAATCATTAATTTTGCAGTCTACTTTCCCAGCAGCACCACAAAAGTACAAAATTATACAAAATATATATTGTCAGACAGCTGAAGTTGGGTACAATGACAAATTGTATACGTATTCCTATATGCCTGTTACCCAGCCATATAGCATACTGTATAATTTGGAAAGTCCTCACCGCAGACGCCACGAGCTTCATCAAAATAAGGATACTCCTCCGGGCACTGAGACATTTGATTTGAGACTTGATTTGTGCATCTTATATACTCGGAGCAGCCCGTGTTTATGGCTGAGACAAAGGACACATTTAGGTTGCCACAGCGATCGTAGGGGCAGCTGTAGGACTCGGGTGAAGCGCACTTCCGACTCCACCATTGGAAGTGAGTTCCCTGTGGACAACTGTGCCACCGCCCAACAGCAGATCGGGAGCTGCACGTGTAGTAGCCATAGCACGTCAGGTCATCTGAAATGAGCTGCACACCAGAATGTCCAACTTGAAAGTACTTGGCACAAACAGAGCCGTCAAGCACAGGAGGCGGATCCCTGGCAGGCCTGTACCCATCCTGCCCACTTGGGCAATATTTGGGCCGAGTTATCTGGCAGCGTCCAGTCTTGTAGTTGTAGAAACGGTCAGCTGAGCAGGCTCGCGGAATCGCCACTCCACTTTGGCATTCTAGGAAGAGGCCACAATTGCGTGGGTCTCCCACAGTGATGCCACTTTGCATGTAAGAGCATATGTTGATGCTGTCCTGGGGACAACCGCCTGCACTGGGCACACATGATTGCAGCCTGTTGCTAAACAAGTAACCAGCCGCGCAATAGTTCAGCTCATCCTCTTCACCTTCATCCGTTATCCCCTTCACATCACATCTCTTGTATTTTCTGCAATCTAAGGGGTCAGCTACATACTCTCCCGGCTCTCTCCTGGCGCACAGCTCCCATTGCTGAGGTGCACATTGCACCAGATGCCCCAGCTGGCAAGTTCCCGATTGGGCATCGTAGAACAGCCTGTCGTGGCATTGGCCCCGAGCCGAAAGCTTATTATCTGTGCATTGGCCCCAGCTACGGCAGTCACTGGGGTCGGCTACGTAGCCAGTTCCTGTCCAGTAGCTGCAAATCTGCTCCATGGAGAAGGCGGTCGCTTGCCACAGAGGAGCCAAATAGGACAAAACGATGGCGGCATACAACCACCGGCTAAAAGCTAGAGTGATAGGTTTTTATCTTGCCGTGCCCACAAATGTTTTAACCATTCTACCTCTCATTACGCTGCGACTGTTCCATTCACTATCATCAAAGCAACTAAGCATTGAGATGTGAATACTCTCTGCTCCGTCACTCAAGTGGAGGCAGTCCCAAGAACTAATTACTCGCATCTTGTAGTTTTAGATATTGCTGTGGCGCAATCGATAAGAGCCGAAAAACAGCCGAGAAAATGTTAAATAATCGCATAGTTGAATAAATTCTCAATTGATAGATAGCTAGCTAGCCAGCATACGAGAGCGCCAGTTGGGCAACAAAATCGAAGCTACGAAACGCGTACAATGAGATTGCTTTTTTTTGTGCACATATCTAGTTATGGCATGCTCAGAATATGTTGGCCCATTTGGCCCGCAAGATCTGCATACTTGTGATACTTCAAGTGCTTATCAGACTCAAGGAGCCATGTTATCACTAGCTCAATTCCTTGACATCAGCTGCTTTTTATGCCCAGACCCTTGCCTCAACTGCACTTGAGTTACCACAAGCAACGTAATTCAAGAGTACCAAACGAGAAGAAGTACATCCCAAAAAAAGATGCAAGAGATACTTAACCATCCATAAGTTTGTCTGCCTGAATGTATGTGGAGCTGTCGCCTCGACTCAGTGCAAACTGCTTAGCTTCGGCTCGTTGCGTTTATTGACGTTGTATGCTTAAGGACATGCTTAATATTGTCGTCGCGCTTTCGATGTGACCGCAAAGAGGGCATGGCATGGCCACCTCTATGATGTATATATGAGGACATAAATGTCTTTGGTTCGGAAGGACCTTTGAAAAGGCATATGCCATAACGATGCTGCGAAGTCTGCAAATTTTAAAAGAAATCACTGTAATATATCATTCAATTCCATAGTAAATTGACTTCTGTCCTGGGAAGGACGTGGCTCTGAGATTGTATGTGTGTGTTTTCAAGAAAAACGGTTACGACAAGGATGTCGAAGGCACTGTGCCTACAACCGAATGCAAATGGGACAGGCTGGGGCCACTTTGGGCCCTTTGCTTTTACCACTTCCGTTGCACAATGCCGACAGTCCCAGCAGCGGCGCCATTCGCTTCCGTTTCCGCTTGCCGTACGACATTTATGGAGCTCATCATACCCGTCGTCGCCCTGGCCGACTACTTACACTCTATTCAATCAGTGGCTGGATGCCTTTCACAGGGACACCGGGACTCCGGGACCTTCTCTTCGCACACTGCTCGAAATGGCAAATTGCGCGGATGACTTTGGGCCTCAGGCCCCATGTCCTTGTCCGTCTCGTAATGTCTGTTATGTCCACTCATCCATTCCATTCTTATATTCCGTCTTGTTTTTTGTTTGCGTGCCAGCTTTTTGTGTTCTCTGCTTGGTTGCTTTCGCAATTTTTTCCACATGTTCACGGCTTGAATATTTTATGGGCTTAAGTGCTTTCAGTTATAGTTCTCTCCATTGGTGCTGTGCGTTTTGCACCTTGCACTGTGCTCCATACAGGGACACACATAAATTCATTAGATTAGATTCCTACTCTTTCACAGACATTGTTTACTGTAAGCCAAAAAGCAATGGCAAGTGTTGAGCAGTAGCCTGAAAAGTGAATACCATAACAAACCAGTCAGACAAGCGGTTCAAGTGTTTTCCTTATCTACTTTGAGTGAATCGATATCTTAGGTCTGCTTGTTTTCTCGGAAATCTGGGTTGATTGGCGCGCAATTGCAGTAACTGAATAATCAATTCGATTAAAT
Source organism: Drosophila flavopinicola (assembly GCA_035042425.1). Lineage (NCBI taxonomy): Eukaryota > Metazoa > Arthropoda > Insecta > Diptera > Drosophilidae > Drosophila > Drosophila flavopinicola. The sequence goes on along the minus strand of JAWNLL010000088.1, from coordinate 21,255 downwards.
CGCTGATTTAATGAAACCAATGTCACTGGTGTAAATGGTTAAAGTGTACCCGAGCCTACAAGGTATACAAATATAAATTATTAATCAGTTGGTTCATTGTTATTTAAATACTTTTTAATTTTTGATATACGTTATCGGAAAATATTTCGTGAAACTATATTTAATGTGGAAGAGCGTAGAATGTCAACTCATACATATAAATAAATTGATCAAATAAGATTGCTTATCTGGATTCAAAAGGTTTTTAATTCTAGAATGAAAGATCTTACACTATTCATTAAAATTTGAATTAATAATCATAAAAGGCAATGTTTCAAATTATCTAAGAAGAAATACAAATAATTTAGAATTTATTTGTTGTTGTCAAGTGTTTACATTCAAATTAGGAACAGAACAATCTTGATTCTAGGTTGTTGCTTCGAAAATAAACGTACTCAATCTAGGATCGAATTATTGGCATATAAATATTTCCGGTATATTGAATCAAGAATATATTCTTTACTTTAGGTATTTTGTATACTCTTTTCGAAGAAAATGGTAAACTTTGTGATGAAGTGTGTAATGCATAGAAGGAACCGTCGGAGACCCCGCAAAGGTTACCTCCAGTATGTTAGAATGACAAAACAAATTGATCTGGCCATGTCCGCCTGTCTGTCTGTGTGTATGCGAACTAGTCCCTCAGTTTTTGAGCTAAAACTTTGCACAGAGAGCTATTATTCAAAGGGACAGGAAATTGGTCGGAACCGGCCGGATCGGACCACTTTATCTTATAGCTGCCATACAACTGCAAGCCAGTTTTGGCCATAAATCCCATGTTTTTAAAGCTATCGCCGTGTACTCTTGAACATCCATATAACTCATCAATGTTTAAAATTGCAAAACGATTGAGTCATAAAAAGCGAAAATATACGTCATTAAATATTTTGATTAAACAGTTCCATACGAGCAAACAAAGCCAAGTGCAAGTACGTGTTCTTCAAGCTATTTTGTCATCAATCATCAAAAAGGTATGGTAACTGCGTAAGTGGTAAAGTGACACCAATGTCTTAGAACAAAACAAGTGGAGAAGGATTATCTTCGGCGTGCCGAAGATTAAATACTCTTTTCGAACCTTAAAGCAATTTTCACTATTTTTCCGTGACTGCTTATTTAATCGCAGATATTAATGTCGCATACATATACCCCTACATATAAAATAAAATATATAAAGGTATTCATGTAAACAGGGACGTTTCACTATCCGCAGCTCGTGGACGCGTCCCTTAGCATTCATAAGTGCTACCGAATTGAACAATAAACAAGTTTCAGTTTTTCCAAAAAGTCAAAACTACATTACATATGTATACTACAATATACATACCAAATTTGGTGCCTGTTGCTCTTATACCTTTCAAGGCCGCTGTCGGAAATTTAATTGTCATAAAACTTAATCTGAACATACGAGAGCTTATATTCAGAATTTGAGATCCATATTTTTTTTCGCGTGGCATTGGTTTTGCCAATGAATTTAAATTTTTCTTTTGAATTATTCTATTAAAGCTACTTTATGTATGAAAAAAAAAATTAGAAACAATTTAGGAAATTTAAAATAAATGAATTTGATTACAGCTATTATATATTTGAAAAGAATAAGAAAAAATGAAAATAAATGACCAGTCGCCGCTGGTCTTGAACCTAGGACCTTTCGCTCAACAGTTCGCAACTTTACCCCTTACGCCACAAGCCGTTTTGATGATCGCTGACAAAATCCCTTGAAGAGCAGACTGTCAAAAGCTTTCTTGTTTTGCTTTTTACTGCTTACACCAAGCAGTTTTAAAAATCGCTGACAAACTCTGATTTATACTGAGCTTTTGTTTTTTCGCGTGGCATTGTTATACCCTGAACCCATTAAAAATGGGTAAAAAGGGTATAATGAAGTTGTGCAAAAGTATGTAACAGGCATAAGGAAGCATCTCCGACCATATAAAGTATATATATTATTGATCAGTATCAACAGTCGAGTCGATCTAGCCATGTCCGTCTGTCTGTCCGTCTGTCCGTCTGTCCGTCTGTCCGTCTGACCGTCTGTCCGTCTGTCCGTCTGTCCGTCTGTCCGTCTGTCCGTCTGTCTGTCTGTATGAACACACAGATATCAGAGACTACAAGAGCTAGAGACTTCATATTTGGAACATAAGTTCTCCTAATCCCGGGACAGATCAAGTTTATTAAATTTTATCGATAACTCGTACCGTTTAAAAGTTATCGATAAATTTTGATTTCAGACTTGCGTTTTTGGGACATAACTTCAAAGTTATAAAAGCTAGAGGCCCCAAATTTGGCATGTATAATCTCGAATAGCATACACATGTAACAAAAATTTCACTTTTTGGATACCACCCCCCAAACCCCCCAAAAGTTCAAAAAACGCATTTTTGAAGGTACGACCTTGAAATTTGGTTTGGTCACACATATTATTGACAATTGTTTGCCCCAAAAGTTTTAATAAGATCGGACAATAAACATAGAAGTTATTTAAGATTTAACTTTCCATTGTGTGGGGCTCAGCGAAAAAGCAAGCTAACTGCTTAAACCGCTTGCACCGCTTGCAATGCTTGTACTGCAGCATGTGTGTGTTTAGATTAGTATGAATGATTGTAAGGACTGGGTTCAGGGTATCTCGTAGTCGGGCACTTCCGACTAGAGCACTCTTACTTGTTGTTCTAAGCCATTTGAAAGCAAATGAATTTGATTACAGCTTATTATATATTTGAAAAGAAGAATAAGAAAAAATGAAAATAAATGACCAGTCGCCGCTGGTCTTGAACCCAGGACCTCTCGCTCACCAGTTCGCAACTTTACCCCTTACGCCACAAGCCGTTTTGATGATCGCTGACAAAATTGCTTGAAGAGCCGACTGTTACAAATTTCCTTGTTTTGTTTTCCTGCAACCTGCGCAACTCGCGTTTGACAGCATTTGTTTTTTCGCGTGGCATTGTTTTTGTTCTAAGCCATTGGAAGCAAATTAATTTGATTACAGTTATATATTTGAAAGGAAGAAAAAGAAAAAAGTATTAAATTAACAATCAGTCGCCGCCGAGGCTCGAACTTGCGAAACTTGCGTTCGTTAGCGCGGCTCTTTACGCCTTACGCCACAAACCGTTTTGATGATCGATGACAAAATACCTTGAAGAGCAGACTATCAAAAGCTTTCTTGCGCTTGACTTTGTTTGCTCATATGCACCTGTTTTTTCAAAATATTTAATGACGCATATCTTCGCTGTTTATGACTCAATCGATTTGCGATTTTACCCATTGATGAGTTATAAGGATGTTCAAGTGTACAAGGAAATTTAAGGCAATTGCTTTGAAAACATCGGATTTATGGCCAAAACCGACTTTGAGGTGTATGGCAGCTATAAGATATAGTGGTCCGATCCGGCCGGCTCCGACCAATGTGCTGTCCCCTTGAATAATAAGTGTCTGTGCAAAGTTGCATCGCGATAGCTCAAAAACTGAGGGACTAGTTTGCATACATACAGACAGACAGACAGACAGACAGACAGACAGACAGACAGACGGACATGGCTAGATCAATTTGTTTTGTTTTTATAAGCATATTGGCAGTAACTTTTAGGGGTCTCAGACGCTTCCTTCTATGCGTTACAAACTTCAGGACAAACTTAATATACTATTTTCTTCGAAAAGAGTATAACAGTGCCACGCGTAAAAAAAAAACGGTTTGGTAGTGTAAGTGGTAAGATGCTGCGCTGACAAACGGGGTCGCGACGTCCATTATTTTTTTCAAATATAAAATAGCTTGAATTTAATATTTAAAAAAACAATTTAAATTCATATGATACCAATTCTTAGAACAAAATAAATAATTGACACGCGACAAAACGATTTTTTACAGCAAATGAAATTTCAGTGGTGCCGTTACCAGAGTGAAAATTGCCTAAAGGTTCGAAAAGAGTATAAAATCTTTGGCAAGCCGAGATAATCCTTCCCCTCTTGTTTTCTCTGTATGCGAGGGCAGTCAAAGTCGAGTATTTTTGTGCCGACTTTATCTCTGGCAAATAAAAGCCTAGCAACAGACATCAGACAGAAGAGATAAAAAAGGGGCCCATCACCTGGCTCCTATAACTCATATTAATTAGGTTAAATATGCATTGAAAATCTGAATGTGCTGAGCAAAGCAAAAAGGATAGCGGCAATTCAGAGGACGGCAGAGATGAACAGATTGGCCGAAGGGGAGAGTCAAACACACAGTTGTTGCAGGAGCGGCAAGGGTCGACTTGGCGCAGTCAACACTCCAAGCAACTATCTCAAAGGAGCGACCGTTCATGAGCAGGAACGAGCTCAATGAGATGCAAAGGACGATAAACAAGCCCGCAAGCACCACGAGTGTGCTGCCAGCGAAATAAGGTTGCGATCCCTCGACTCGCTAACTTAAAGGACATAGCTCAGAAAGGAAACGCTGCAGAAAAAGGTTGCCAAGCAGCAAGAAAAACAAGTGCAAAAAGAGCCACCAAGTCATATTTTTTTTTGAGCCGAACTGAAAACAGCAGCGAACACAAAGCGGAGACGCGGGAAAAATAAGGCACGAGTCTGGAAAAAATTATGGGAGCTTTGTTTCAAGTTGAATGCTGTGGCCGAGAGGAGCAGAGCAGGAGGAGCACACTGTGCAGGAGCAGGCGTGGCACGTACTTGGAGTATTTTGGCAAAATTAAAATTTATGAACAGATAAAAAAGCGTTAATGGGCACTCGCTGGGGTCAAGGAGAGAATCTAGATGTGCGTGTGTAGCAGTTTGCAGCGAGTGGCAAATAAAGTAAACGCTGCCCAAGAACTGAACGAGGACCACGACAACGTCCACAACTTGAGCCATAAACGCTGCATTTTTATTTTCGGGACGCAACTTACAGATGAGCAGCCGAGCCACATTGAGGCAGTACTTTCTAAGTGCCGCACTTGAGGGCTTCTTACAGTGTTAAACATTAAAAGTGCAAACAATGTGGAACATTTTCGCTAAAGAGACCTAAAACGCTTTAAGATTTCCAGTTTTTGCCAACGTGTAATATCTCAGCCGTCGAGACTACACTGTAATTAATTACATAGTAATATTTGATAATCCCCTCAATGTGAGTGGGAACAGGCCTTGAGATTTTCATTGTCTGCTGAGCTGCGCTTCAATTTGTGGCGGTTTCAACAACGTGTTAATGTTTTTGATATAGTACATACTTTTATTGCCCCTTTCGGAGGCCTTTCCTGAGCTATATTTAGCAGTATCTGTCTCTGTCTCTGTCTCTGCTGTGCTGCCAGTTGGCTATTATACTACACCAACACGATGCTAAGAAGCCATATTTTTGCTCTTGAAACAATGTCAAGTTGTCGAGCACATTTTGAAGTGGGGCCTCCGCAGCGTGCTATGGCCAAGTAACCAGCCCAGCACCGAAGACCAAAGACGAAAGACCAAAGAGCAAAGACTGCCTAATGGTATTTACATGTTGTTCTTGTAGTTGCTTTTGCTATTGCTGTTGCTGTGGCTGTTGTTGTCGTCCTTCGCAGTTGCCAGTGTCATGCACATGCACAGTGGGGCAGAGGTAGCAGCGAGCTCTTCTGCAGTATGCAAATGCCGCCTGGGACCGAGGTGTGGCTGAGGGGGGCGTGGCCCTGGGGTCGAGTGGCAACATAATGTGCCCGGTTGGCCATAACGAGGAGCAGCAGGTCGCGCTCCCCACGCTTTCCCCGTTTAATGACCTTTTAAATGTACGTCTAATTATGTTTACGTGCCATTCCAAGTGACAACCAAAAAAGTTAGCACGAATGGCTGAATTTTAAAGCGCATGATTAAGGCAGCAACAGCAGCAGCAGCAGCAGCAGCAGAAGCAGAAGCAGAAGCTGCTATCTTGGCTTGACCCAAATCCATGTGTTGACTTCTTGTTAATTATGTAACTTTTGGGGAGCTCTTCGCGCCAACTTGACGTGCCTGCTGATGTAGGTAGTAGATACGTTAAATGTTAATGCCAAGCTAATGGATAAGCCAACATAGCAACAGGATCTCGGCTCTCGGCTCTCGTCTGTCGGCTGTCGGCTGTTAGCTGCTGGCTAGTCGCCTGTTTATAAATTATGCGGCAAATTTATCAAAATGTGTCCAAGGTGTGAAATTCCCCAAAGTTTTCGATGTGGAGGCCCCGACCAGAGATGTATTCGAATGAATACGGAATGGATGGATGTGTGTATTCGTCATGTGTGAGAAGCCAATTGATGCCAAGTTGTTGCCATTAAACTAACTTTGTGAGTGACTCCAGCCCAAATGAACGGTGTTGGTAGCCTTTAACCGAACGAAATAAGACTCATTTTGGACGGGATTAGTTATGAGTTTGTTCATCTTGACATCATTATAAATTATTCAAAGAGAGATGGGACGGTCAGGCAAATAAGGATGCGACTTAACAGCTCTTCTCGTGTTTCAATATTAATTACTTTGAAAGCATCCCTGCCCACATCGTGCACTATGCATTTTCACGAAATAAATTCGCATATTGCCATAAAATAATAATTAATATTACTCGGAACAGCAGTGAGGATGGCGCCATTATCAGAAGCCCCGGGGAAGTCGTTTAAAATTGGCCAGGCCGCGGTGATATATAGGCTTTTAATACCGCTGACAACAGCGGCAGTCTAGGCGTGGAGCTGCCTTTGTCTTATATTCAATTAAACCGCATATATCTTTTTTGATGCCGCACTTGGAATTCACAAAACTTATTTCGCTTCTGTCTCATTCATTGTTGCGATGCCATTTTCATGGGCAATTGGCGCAGCCAAGGCCCCAGACAACCAAGGATAACTGGAATGGAACAGCTTCGCTTTCCACATCCACCTCCACTTCCAACGACAACAAAATGTTTTATTCACCGGGCCAGACAATAAACCAAAAATGCAAACTTGAAATGGCAAGGACAACGGCAACGACAACGACATTTCGTAAATCAGTTTTCCGCTAACAGAAGCTGATTTAATGGAACGCGGGGAGGCAATAATGAGGCTCTTTTTACGTCCGTAACGTGACAGTTTGGCGGGTAATTAGAAATTCAGACATAATATGCAGTATTTATTTCATTGCCTCATTCCAAAACTCGCGTTTAATGACAGTTTGAAGAATTGAAGATGAGTTCCGTATCGCATTTATGATTATCTGCTGGAGAATAATTTTGGAAAGTATGTATTTTTGATTATGTGGAATGTTTGCACGTTTGTGCACTAATGCCAACATAACTAATACCTTGTACCTTTCAATATGGGTCAATAAGTGTATCTTGATTGGAATCAACAGTTGAGTCCATCTACCAATGTCCGTCTCTCAGTCCAACACTTTCTGAGGCATCGACGAGTTCAGTAATTTGTACTCAAAACAGACTTAAATCAGAAGTATCAATTATTTAATTCTTTTACTTTAATTTACTTTAATTTATAAGCCTTCCATGGTAATATTCTATTCTGACTGGTTTTTATCCACAGTAAAATAAATAGGTAAATTAAAATATTTTAACTTTTTCCCATCAGCACAAAATGAATAAACTCAGTGGTAGAAGTTATCAATTGATTTTTACAAAAATATTTAATGTCATCTCTATGGAGTAACTTCGAATGTTGGTTATGTCTATGTATAGGATATCTTCCATTCGAGTACTCTCGACTAGGCCAGTCCTGCGTGTCTATAATATATAATGTCCTTATCTTTTGACCGCACATGCCTTTGTGCAATATTATTTATCTAGGCATTGTCCTGGGTCTGGCCCCTTAGTGGCACCTTAATATGTTTTTTAAAAAATGCATTAAAACAAGAAGAGCATCTACAAAATGGCTACCAAAGTGGGCCTCTAATGAGGGAAACTCATTTGGGTAAAAGCACAGAGGCGAAGCGCTCTACCATTAAAAAGCATAATAATAAATACTATCTCAGGACAAGGAGGAGCCACAAAAACGCAGCTATGGCAAACACGTTGTCGCATATATGCCACGCCCCCATTCCCAAGCCGCCCATATGTGTGGGGAGCAAATGTCGTAAAACAAATGTAAAGTGAAATTGCTTTCTCCGCTGCCCGCGACCTGTTGGCCCCACGACCCACAAACGAAAGGCACGAATATATATGTGCATATATATATATATGTATATATATATATATATTTATATATGAGTGTGTGTTTGTATGAGTGAGATGTGTGTGCGTGTCGACAGACGGATGCGGAAACGGATGTGAAAAGTGCAGTCATAAATGCGCCGCCTCCCTTGATGTAAGACTTTAATAATTGTCGAGTAAGTGAGCACAAAGAGGGGCGCGGCAATTGCTTTGCGTGCCACCGAGAATAACGCCAACGCCAACGCCAACGCCAGCACCGACGCCCAAAAGAGATGAAAATTTGAAACTCGCGTATTTTCTTTTATTTTATGGCCATTCTTCTTATGGTTTTTTTGTCAGCTCCCGCTTCCTCGCCAGCTGTTTCCAAGGGTCTGCGCTTTCTAATTATGACAAATGCTAAAATATTGCCCATGAGTGTGTATGTGTGTGTGTGTGTGTGTGTGTGTGTGTGTCTGTGTTCTTTCGCTTGTGTGTCTGCTTGTGCGAAGGCACTGTATGTTAACATGTGTGTCGTTTGGGGATTTCTGATTTTGTACTTTGTGTGTTTTTTCGTCGGATTTTAGTTAAATCCCAAAATAAACATTAAAATCCGTTGCAAAGCCGCGCCACACGTCATCTAAATCAAATCCTTATTGGTGCTGTACGGTCTTCTTTTTTTTGCATTTCATGTAAAAAAGTTAAGCGATATTATACACATGGTCATATATGAAAATAAAATATTTGGAGACTGAATTTAAAAAACATCAAACTTCTTTTATTAAATTCTGGGATCATATTAAATACATGAACGTTTATGTGCTTCTATTAATATCAGCAATTCAATAATCAGGACTATTACATTATATATATCACTGAAAAGGGTTTATTGAAATCAAAAATCCTGCTGCACAACACATAAATGTGATTAGCTCAAGTTTATTTATTTTCTATTCTTCTAGAGGGTATAATAATACTGTGAGTTGGTCTCTCATTAATAAAGCTATTTAGATTAAACTTGAGAAGGGTGAATTTCTTGTTGTTTTACTCAGTATACATGTCAGTAGCAACCAGATCCATACACTTGATCATATAACCAAGAAGGAATAATCGGTTGAAAAACACAACCGGATATTACATTTTCCAAGAAATCATGATCAAATACACTATTATAAGGTGTTTTATATTTGTTTTGGTTATTTAATTACAAAAATATTAAAATCCCTGAGCATTAAACGGACTTAAGACATTTATGTATAAAATTGTGTAGATATCAGATTAGATTCCATTCGACTAACGCATAACGTAGCAAACGCGAAGCAACTGTTCAACCTATCGATAGAACGACGGTAATCGATATTAATAAGAAAGAAACTACGAGTCAATGTTCAGGGCGCTGAGTAACATGAAAAAAGGGCAAACTTACCAGACCAGTATTGTGATCAGCCCTGGGATAAATTTTCGTGGTAAATTATCCCAATCAGCTGTTCGACACATTTTGTATCGGCTGTTTGCTGATTGAATTTTTGTTTACATTTAGAATTTTTTATTTATTGTGCTTAACTTTTTAAAAATGGCTTTTAAACGATTTTTTTTTAAACTGGCTTAATTTATTTTTGCTAGTTGATGTCATTTCAGCAGCTGTTTAATTTTCGATAATTTGTCGTGAGCCTTGAAACACTGATTTGAATAAATTTGCCGAAACTTTTTGTAGTCCAGGGGTCGGGAACGTGGAAGTTGGTCTAATTTTTTTCCATATATGTATATTGGTGTTGCGAGGTCTGGTAAATTTATCATTTTGCCCTGATACCCTGCATCGTGAACACCCTAAGCATTTATTCACTTTTGCTAGTTTTAGACGGCCAAATTATAAAATTTTAAGCTAAGCTGTTCGTGTGCAAATATGTTAAATTACCTATAAAAAACTACGTGTGCAGTACTCAATATATAAAAGACATGACGTAAAATAGCGACGAGCACTTGAAAAAGAAAAATTCTTATTTGTAATTTTGATACTGGTATGTAAAAGCTAAAACTTGAAGAAAAACAATTAAATTTATATCCTCTTCGTATTTACGTACAGCACATTAATGCAAAATTGGCATCAGGCGTGCAGTAAGAATAATAAGCAGCTCTATTGAACTTTTTTTTTGATGAAATTTTGTCGAATTTCTACACTTTAATGTTGAGCTTTCCCGGTCCCGGAGCTGTGCCGAACTTTGCTCTTGGGCATAATAAATAAGCTCGACTGCTTCGCATGCGTTCAATATTTTTCAATTATATGCACGTGTCCTTCAGCTCATCATTGCGCACCCTCTCTCTCTCTCTCTCTCATAGTTGTATTCGAGCAGTCTATGATGTTTTTGTTGGGGGTGCTGGTGCTGTTTCGGTTGGCCAACTTGTTGGCCATTGAAATATAAAGTTTAAATTGAATTTTTGCGGCTTGTCATTGTCCACAGCCTGCATCTATCGACCGTTCTCATGCACATGCAGAGCATTACGACCCATATACAGTATGCATGTATATCAGTCAGTATGTCCTTAAATTCTAAATCATCCTCCGTTCAGCGTCATACCCATGCGTCCTCAAATTTAACTGAACGCTGCAGTTGCGGTCGCTTTGTTCGCTAAAATGCGTTTCTAATTCAATTTGCTGTCAACACGATAGAAAAAAAAATGCCGCCCGTATCGTTTTCGCTGACAGAAATGCAATGGGCGGGTCATGCTTGTGATTCGCACCGCCCTTCAAAACATTTTGCGGTTCGTGAAATTATTTTGCTGTAAGTTATATCTTTTAATTTGCGGATATTGCAGAATGAATCGTTGGTGTTAGTTTTGTTGATTTCCTCCATGCTAAGGGGAATGCTAGTTCAGCAGTTAATTTTCAGATGTTTACATAGCGCGCAGCGTGATTCTGAATCCAATTGCGAATCTGATAACGGATGGCACTGGGGACATCCGTTTCTGTTAATTTGTCGCCGGCCAAGTTTATTTAAGGGCGATGGCAATTAAAATTGTGAGCTCGAATTCAATTTTAATTCAATGAATTCGCTGATCTGCTGACAATGATAATATCCGCTGTGCCTATTACCGAATTCATTATTCTTTTGTGGAATACAAACAAGAAAAAAACAAATGATAGAGTGAAAAAGTGCACTTTGTTATTGTGTGTGATATGATTAACATACCGCAATTTAAACAATACCATTTGGAAGAAATTTACTTTGGCTATTTATTGGTCCTTGAACATAATAAACAAATTATCACACCTTGAAAAATCTGTCATTATATAGACGCATATCTTCTCAACCGTCTTATATTTAGCTCTATAGTATCGTTGCCGAAAAAGATCCCTGATGGTGAATAACGAGCTTACTGACACTTACTTCAAAGCTCACTTCAAGCCTTATATCTCATAAATCAGGAAATTCAAATTGAATAACACTGTTAAAAGTTGAAGTCACTTTTGCCAGTTGGCAAGTATTTATAAAGCGCTTTGCTCACATTAAGCTTAATTTTTTATCTCTTGTCTCTGCGTATGCGCAATTTTCGAGTTGCCTCGAGTGTCGAGTACTTGCAGAGCAATTTGCCACATCTAGAGTCCGTTTAATGCGATTGTTTTCACAAGGCAACTTTTGGAGTTGAATAATTTGCATAAAAATGGCAGATTACTGAAACGAATTTCGGTAGTCTGTTATTTTTGGTACTTTCTTATTTATTTCACAAATCACAATATGTGAGCTTAATGCAACATTCGGACTCTAGTAATTACATTATCATATATAATAAACTTATTTTGGTAAAAGTTACCTCCAGTATGACAAATCAAATTGATCTGGCCACGTCCGACTGCCTCAGCTTTTCAGCTATCGCAATGAATCTTTGCAACATGACTTGTCGCATTAAATTTCCTTGTACACATGAACATCACCATGACTCATTAATGTTTAAAATAGCAAAACGATTGATTTTTTTTTTAATTTAAGCAATTTCGAAAGAAGATTGTACAAAGAAATATATCCGAACTATAATATATCTTATGAATAAGCGTAAAAAAGAAGCTAGTGGGATCTATCCACCGACTCGAAATAAGTATAAAATCTTCGCCATCCCAAAGATAATCCTCCTCCACTTGTTATAGTTGATACTGAATGATTATATATTAGTATTTATTAAATTTTGTCAAATTGGTTTTTCCGTAAACTTTAACTTTGCTTTGCAGCATCTGGCTCTTTTTTGCTATTTTTCAAACTACACGAGAACAAATGAGCCGCTTGGCTGCCTATGTCGGTCATTCTCTTCGTGTCCTGTGACCAAATGCTGTCAATTCGGCTACTTCATGTAGCAATTTTGGCTATGTGGCCACTTACACACATCCCAAATGTTTGGACAGCGTGTGGATCGTGCGTTGCCCGCACCTCGTTTTAATTAACCACTGGCCACCAGTTGCTGCGCTACGTGCTAATGTAATCCTCGTTGTTTTAATTACAAAACTCCACAAGCTGACGGCGGCATTGCTGAGGCTTCAAGTGGTGGACACTGTGTTGACAACCGACAGCCAAAAACTGAGAGCCGAGAGCCGAGAACCCGAGTTCGGCTTAGTGAGACCGCTCATTTAATTCACTTGATACAAGTCTCGTAAAATTAACGTAGCATACTCTACGGGGCGCCAAAGCCAGCCCTGAGCCGCTTAGCATTGTTTTCCACGCCCCTTTCCCAGTCGCACTTGCAGTGCGGGACAAGTCATCACTTTCGTGGGTGACTTGGTTACGGCTGCTCTGGCCATCCATCGCCTGAAGCCAGGGTCGAAAATACAGCACCATCATCCAGTGTAAGGCGATTTGCGGCTCGTTCGCGCCGCTTAATTAGTGAAACTGCTGCCTCGACGCATTTGACCGGTCCTCCACTGCGGCGGCCTTCGCTTTGCCTCAAAAGCCTTTTTGCATTTAAATTGATGGCGCCTTTGCCACTTCCACTGCCACTGCCACTGCCACTGCCGCTGGCCAGGCCACTCACAAAGGCCAGGCCTCCGCGACGCCCAGAACAACCTGACCGCCTCCATGACTAGCTTCTTTTCGCCACTCCTGTGCGTACACTCAATTATACACTTTAATTGCCATGACATCAACGCCGCATGATAGCAGCCACGCCCGAATTCCCAGCAACTGTCCGGACAAGGTCTCAATTCAATAGACATTTAAATGAATTTGGGCAAATGCAAACTAATTGAAATTCCAATTCTTATTTTTAGCCATCTTGATGATGCGGCCCACATTCTTGAGGCGCTCCTTACTTGAGGTGGCCTTACTAATGACTAGATATTTGAGACAGGAACTTAAATAATTCCATTTGCATATTCTCGCAGTAAGCTCAACTTTTAAATTTGGTAATATAAGATGTATAATAAGGCCACTGCCCATTTATTAATTCACCGAATAACAGAAATAAATCAAAAACAAGTAAGAGTCCTATGATATACTATGATATACCGTGAACCCACTCCATACATTTATTAATACTTACTTATCAGTGTATCAGTATGTGTATGGTATTCGAGATTCTTCATTTTCAAATTTGGTGCCTCTAGCTTTCAAAACACCCAATAGAAACAGATTTGATCTGACCAAGGACTACGAGAATAATGTGTATACGTTATATGGTCAGAGATGTTTCCTTATGCCTTATGCATTTTTAATAGTAATAATCGCAATTATTTATATCTAGTTTCAGACGATTTGAATATAGTTGATTTGTTGTTAATTTGCGTGATTTACAGTAATGATTGAATTTTATTAAAATTGGCAAATTGTGCTACTATAGCTAGTAAATGGTAGTTCACTTACACACAGTGTACCAAACCATCAGAATAGACAATTCCATTTTATTGGGGGGATACTAACCAAGCTGTCGGTTGAGCAATTCGCTGTGGTCCAAGCGGTTGCCATATTTGGGTTAGCATTTGTATGTGGCACATATGCGGCTGGTAAGATACGGTTCCACTCATCAACGATGTTTCACAATTTGCAGCTATGACAACCATAATTAATACATGCTACACATATGATCTCGGGCAAATGGCAAATGGCAACTGGGAGCGGGAGGAAAGTTTGTTCCAGCCGGTGTTGCCCCAGGACTGGGGCTCTTTGCGGCCCGAGAGTCCCCAACCATATGTTATCATGACAGCAACACCAACAACAACAACAACAGGAGGAGGAGGCTTGCGTAAGCATGAAGCAATAGAAAATGGTTCGGCGCCTTGTTTTTAATAAAAATAAATCACAGCATGTGCGCGGCTGTTGGAAGCGATGCGAAGGCTTCTTTCGTCATCGAGAAACCACACAAGGAAGGGTTTTATCGGCAGGGCAAGTTGCTAGGTGAATACACATTCAAGCAATGCCAGACGGAAACTGGCATATTAAAATATTTCTGCACATATTTACTAACATATGCACATACATCGAATGCGTTCGCATGGGCTCTCAAAAGGGATAGTGAACCAGTTCAAAATACATTAACTCAGTCTTTGCAAATTCGTAATAATAAATATGAGTATGTTTATAAACACAAATTTGTATCCCTGCTATTTACCTATTTATTCAAGAGCAGTCCTTGAGTTCCTGCCGCTTGCCATTCCACGAAATACATAGAAAAGTGCTTTCAGAAAATGTGTAAGTCTGAAAGTGTGAGTCTGAAAAATAATATTAGCTTTTATTTACAAGGACGGTTATATAGTTTGTGAATAATACATCTCATAATAATGCTGAACGTTAATCTCCGTTCAAGTTTTGTAATTCAATGTCAAAGAACAATATTATTCAAGGAATAAGCACGATGAATATATTTCCATTTATAAATATTTTCGCATTTATCCTCTCCAACTTTGGAGCCAATTACCTAATTGCATTCAAGGCATGAGAAGGGCAAGTATCTCTAACCCAATTATTTATAATCGATTGTACAATTATCCACCCTGTAACTAAAATCCTTTAGTAATTTATTTGTAGTCTGACTTTAGTGATAAGAATAATAATAAATGAAAATTACAAGATTAATATTAGAGGGGTGACATAGAAATCTTATCTTACCAAATTCTAACGCAATTCCAATTTCAGGTGGCACATAAATCTAATTGGTGTTCTTTCAAACCTCTCGTATTTTAAAATGCTTTGTAGATTCACTATTAAATAAACTTTTAAAAATATAACCAATGACTTATTGATTTCATGTATTCATTTAAAAAAAAGTTTATACATTTTTTGACGTGAAAAGAAAATTGCAAAGCATTGCTGTCAAAAAAAAATTATTTTTCCCTGATTATAAGCATTGTCCCAGTAACAAAGGTAAGCAATTAACATATAATGCTTTAACAGCTTCCATTTTTTATAAATGGCCTATCAACAAGACAAATAAAACAGGTTTAATTTATTTAATAAAAACATTTCTGGTATCTAGCTTTGACATCAAACAGCCGCACCTTTTCCTAATTGGGAAAAAGTATTCCGAATGGAACATCTGTAAAGGTTATGTGTTGCCAACAGTTCCCAAATAGGTAGAAATTTTTGTTCCACTCTTGATAATTAATACATATTCATATATTAAAGACCAAGGCAATATTTTAAAAATTATACAAGTTAAGTTTAAATTCGAGAGAAATGTAAGAATTGGAGACAGATGAATATACTTTACTGTTAAATGTAGAATACCCTTAACCACCTTCTTAGCTCTAACTCTATCAATATTGTACAATCATTTTCATACATTTTCCAACTTGATTGTTGACGAGTTTAATTGTAAAATTGTATGCCAGCAAATGCGTAAAACACCAGGCACACACATCCGTGTTACACGGAACACGGAACACCCATGAGCATTCATTTGGATTGTACTTTGGAATAAGTATATCTGACTACGTCAAGTGTTTCACACACACTGTGTGTGAGTGTGCGTGTATGCCTATGTGCATGTGTGTTGTGTGGTCTTGATGTTTTGTAAGTTTAAGTGGTAGATATTATTCAAAAGGAATTAGGACTGAAATGAAAAGCTTGTCGACGATGATGAGGACGAGACGTCGCGACGTGCGTGTGAAGCAGTGGAGGAATGCCAACCGCAGGACGCATGCTTTTAATAAATATGACTGTTTACAGATGCACAAGTGTATGCGTGTGTATCTATGTTGTGTGTGTGTGTGTGTGTGTTTGCTCGTTTGTTCTGTTTTTCCTGCTTGTGATGCAAATGTAAAGATAAATGAGCAGCAGCAAGTGGAGGATGCGGAGGACGCCTCGCCGCCCACCAGTCAAATATCAAGCTAGAGGAGCTAGGCACACACCCACTTTACAGCCATTTCAAGGCGCACTTGGCTTTTGCTTTACGCCATATAGCTAACAACAAAGATCAACGGCGGCTGCTGCTCTGCGGCCAAGTAATGAAGCCAAGTGTCAACATAATAACTTCATTACGACTAGCGCCGTTGGTGACGGAGAGGAAGGACCTAAACCAGGGCCAACCAAAGCCAATTCAAAACAAGTAAGAGTGCTCTAGTCGGGACTGCCCGACTAGGAGATACCCTGAACCCAGTTCTGACATCCATTCATTCTTGCCTAATAGTGTGCATACATACAAACACACACATACTGCAAGCAGTGCCTGCGGTTTAAGCAGTTATCTTGCTTTTTCCACTGAGCCCCACACAATGGAAAGTAAAATCTTAAATAACTTCTGTGTTTATTGTCCGATCTTTTTAAAATTTGTAGGACATAACATTGGCTATAAAATGTGTGACCAAACCAAATTGCAAGGTCATACCTTCAAAAATGAGTTTTTTTAATTTTTGGGGGGATTGGGGGGTGGTATCAAAAAGTGAAAAATTTGTTACATGTGTATGCTATTCGAGATTATACATGCCAAATTAGGGGCCTCTAGCTCTTATAACTTGTAAGTTATAGCCCAAAAACGCTAGTCTGAAATCGAAATTTATCGATAACTTTTGAATGGGTCGAGTTATCGATAAAATGAAATAAACTTGATCTGTCCCGGCACTACGAGAACTTATATTCCAAATGCTGAAGTCTCTAGCTCTTGTAGTCTCTGATATCCGCGTGTTCATACAGACAGACGGACGGACGGACGGACGGACGGACGGACGGACGGACGGACGGACGGACGGACGGACAGACAGACAGACGGACGTGGCTAAATCGACTTGGCTGTTGATACTGATCAAGAATATATATACTTTATATGGTCGGAGATGCTTCCTTATGCCTGTTACATACTTTTGCACAAAACCATAATACCCTTTTTACACATTTTTAATGGGTTCAGGAGTATAATAAACAGCAACAACTTTGTCTTCAATGCAACGATGATTGTAATAGTAGGGTCGACGCCATGTTCAGGGATGGGAAGGTAAATTGGAACAGGGGCGTTTCCTCATGTGTGGTAACCATATTTGCCAGCTTGCGGCCGAAATGAGTTTAGATTGCTGCAATACAATTACAATGGTCCCATACAACGACAGTTGCAGGAAATAAGGGAAGGAGTAATTTAAAGTAGCAAGAAGAGGACTGATTGAGATATGACTGAAGACAGCTGGTTACATAAGCTGTTTCTGAAATATATCAATCATAAGTCTAAAACAGTCCAGCTACATTATTAAAGCTAACCCGATTTACATACGTACTTTGGCATTCGTTTCTCCAACAGGCACACATACCTAATGGCATATAAAACCATCTGTTAGCCCCAGTACAGCACTCGTTGAAGGACTCTCGACCAGCACCACATGCTGCTACAACTCACATGTTGCGCCTGCTGCTCAAGTGACGCAAGTTACATGTATGTCACACAGGGGAGGGGAGAAGGTCAATTGCACACATTTCACAGAGAGGTAGGTTGAAGGTTGAAGTGATTTACGCATTGGGATGTTGCCACAATCTTGTCACCCACGTGCAACACACCGCATCAACGCCTACACGAGCGCATACCAATTGCATCTAAGCCACTTCATCAGAAGCGCCACCCAATGGAAAAATGATTTTAAATTCCATTTGGACTGTTGTGGCCGTCCAGTGTAAATATACTCTCAGCTAACGAGTCGAACAGCTATACAGGTGTGCTTACCAAACAATGTTGTGTATGTGGTATGTATGGTTAAGATGTTCCATACTCTCCGAGTTATTCTTTAACACAAATTCAATAAGGGTGCCTGGCTTCCAGAAACATTTTAAATTTGATTAAAAGACTTTGTTACACTCTTTTCGAAGAAAATTGGATATTCTCTTTGTGCTGAAGTGTGTAAAACATAAAATTAAGCGTCAGAGACCCCCAAAAGTTACCTCCGGTATGTGTAGGATGACAGAACAAATTGATATGATCATATCCGTCTGTCAGTCTGTATGTATGGTTGCTAGTCCTTCAATTTTTGAACTATCGCGATGAAACTTTGCACATATACTTATTATTCAAAGGGACAGCACATTAATTGGATCCAGCCGGATCGGACTACTTTATCTGTATCTATACAGCTGCCATAGAACTCTAAGTCGGTTTTGGACATATATCATACGTTTTCTAAATTACATGAACATCCTTATAACTCATCAATGTTAAAAATTGCAAAACGATTCATTAAACAAGTTAGGAAGCTCTAGTCGGGATTGCCCGACTAGGAGATACCCTGAGCCCAGTCCTTAAATCCATTCATACTTACTTATCAATGCACATTCATACAAACACACACATACTACAAGCAGTGCAAGCAGTTTAAGCAGGTTATGGAAAGCTAGGTCTTAAATAACTTATGTGTTTAGTGTCTCAAATGGGCGATCAAACCAAATTACAAGGTCGTATCTTGAATTTCTTGTTTTTATACCCTGAACCCATTAAAAATGGGTAAAAAGGGTATTATGGTTTTGTGTAAAAGTATGTAACAGGCATAAGGAAGCATCTCCGACCATATGAAGTATATATATTCTTGTCCGTCTGACCGTCTGTCCGTCTGTCCGTCCGTCTGTATGAACACGCGGATATCAGAGAGTATAAGAGCTAGAGACTTCATATTTGGAATATAACTTCTCCTAGTCCCGGTTATCCCTAGTCAAAAGTTATCGATAAATTTCGATTTCAGACTAGCGTTTTTGGGACATACCTTCAAAGTTATAAGAGCATGTAAAGTCTTGAATAGCATACACATGTAACAAATATTTCACTTTTTGGATACCACCCCCCAAACCCCCCAAAAGTTCAAAAAACGCATTTTTGAAGGTACGACCTTTCAGTAAGATCGGACAATAAACGCAGAAGTTATTTAAGATTTAACTTTCCATTGTGTGGGGCTTAGCGAAAATGCAAGCTAACTGCTTAAATCGCTTGCACTGCTTGTACTGTTTGTAGTGCAGCATGTGTGTGTTTAGATTAGTACGAATAATTGTAAGGACTGGGTTCAGGGTATCTCGTAGTCGGGTACTCCCGACTAGAGCACTCTTACTTGTTCACTTTTAGGGTGATGGGGATGACGCTATCAAAAAAGTGAAATAATTTGTACATGTGTATGCTATTTGAAACTATACATACTTTAGCTCTTATAAGTTTCCAGCTATGGCCAAAAAACATTCGTCTGAAATCAAAATTTATCGATAATTTTTGAACGGGTTGACTTATCGATAAAATGTAAAAAACTTTATCTGTCTCTAGCTCTTATAGCTTCTGATATCTGCGTGTTCATACAGACGGACGGACGAACAGATAGACGGACATGGCTAAATCGATTCGACTGTTACATACTTTTGCACAAAACCATTATACCCTTTTTACCCAAGATATTCCTTTCCCACTTACTAATATTGTGAATAACTCAAAACTAAATTAAATTTATGTGGAATGGATGTAAAGAAGATGTGTATGTGTTTGTGTTCGTTATAATCCTGGCAAGTTAAATCATGGCCGAATACACTCGAGATTAGGAATTTTATTATTTTTTTGTGAGCCAGCAAATATTTATATTTTATTACTTTTAATAAGTTGATTCTATAATATTCATTACAAAATATATGTCTACCATTATCGGTGGACACGTAAAACCCATATTCTTTCACTTCTGGAAGAGGTGTACATTTGAAATCACTTATTCATATGTATATGAGGTATCCAGTTAATCAGTTGAATAAGTTGTTGGTCAGTAAATATTTTGTCGGCTGACTGGCAAGCGCTTTTAGCTCCTGCTCTTTAAATACCGCTCAACGAGGCGTATGCGTGATGTCCGTTAGTTGCGTGTCCGACTGTCAATTACATTTGACTGCCAACTGTAGGACAGCACGCTGAGTACGCGTTAAAATCAATTTCCCTACAATGACGGACAATTCGAGACACACTTAATCAATCATAATAAACTTTCGAGTACTTTCATTTGAAGCTCTTTAAAATGAGCTCTTACTGTTGTCAGGCGCAAAGGTTTGGGTTAGCTTTAGAAGGGTTCTGCAAACACATATAAAAGGCTTGTCGACCCATGCGAAAGGCAATAAATCTTTGAGCAATAAGATTAAATTGAAACAAATGGGTTCATTTGTTTTGGGGGCCCAGTATGCACCCCGCGAATAACAGAGTGAAGATGCCGAGATTGATGAGGGGACAAGAAACATCATGAGAATCGGATACTCCTGGATTAATCATGAAGTTGAGAAATAATTGCTGGCTGAGGAACCAGCAATGAAAGGACACAAATTCTCATGTAGTATATGTTTTCCATTGGTGTGCTCGAATGGTACTTTAATATCATTTGTAACATCTTCTACACATTCAAAAATCAAAACGTCGACTCTCGACTCAAGAGTATTTCATTACAGAATGGGATACAGACTTACAATATAGAATGAGATTTGTATGAGAATAATCAATCTAAATGTCATTAATGTTATAGTTAATAAATGTTGGTATAAATTATTACAATCTTATGTGTATAAATAGTTAAGTTTACAGTATTAACAGAGTCGATTTCAGAATAGATTCTTTGATTCAAATTATTTGCCGTTTCGTTCACTAATAATAAGTTATTACTATTATTATTATATATGTTTTTTTTTCTCTGTGTAGTCAAAACCCATTTCGTAATTAAATTCCCTGCTCTACTCGATTTACATACATATTTATAATCGTGTATAAAA
>JAWNLL010000087.1:0-48250 GCA_035042425.1 Drosophila flavopinicola | reverse complement strand
GTTACGCATTGCTGTAAATGTAAGGTGATTTTGACGCCCTGGTGTTTTCAATCACCGGACAACTGACCATAATCGCTCGCCTTTCAATAAAGTATGAATGTTTGGGCACACAAGCAACAAAAGTAAGTACATAGGAATTTTTTGCATATGTGCGTATGGCAAAAATTGAGACACAAAATGTATTGAGTGTGCAACCTTCGCCTGTGTTGCTTTTTTAGTACCTGAAAACATAAAGCACAATAATATTTAACCTAAGAAATTATAATTTATTTATTCACTTAATAGGATTATCTATGAAAATGAATCAATTAATACTTAACTTATAATCAAATTTAATTTTATTGCTTCAGTGCATTACAAATAAACAAACATTAAACATAGTAAAATATTACTTAAAATATAAATCAAATTATTTTTTAATTGCTTCATTGCATTTAATTTAATTAAATTAGAAACTTAAATTTTAATAATAAGAATGTAGAAAAAGCAAATTGTCTACCGTTTTCGGCCCTAATCTGTTTCTTTTTTCTGTTATTATATTGCCCGCTAAAGAAAATACCCTTTCAGCTGCTGCACTGCTCGATGGTATTGTAAGGAGTTGCAATGCTAATTTCGATAAACGAGGATAGCAATTTTCTTTGGTTTTCCACCACACAATGGGTTCGAAGTCCTCGCTTAAAGCAACTCTCTCAGTACAATAACTTTCTATTTCCTCTAAGGGCGATTTATAACTATTGTCTAAATGAGCCACCAGTTGGGAAAAGAAAAATGTTGTTTTTGGCACAAATATTTGGCTGTTAGATTTAGTTGCCAATTGACAACTTGGGCTTGCTGGACTTGATTCCACACTTGAAAAAATATTTGTTGTGGAAGTTTCATTTGAATAGCAACTAAAATTGTTACGTTTTTCAATACAGAGCTTTTTTATTTCTATAAAATCTTCATGTTCAATGATTGCTGCAGGTGGATATAAGAAAAAGGCTGCTTTGTGCCAAATACCGAAATTCTATCCAAATCGTATTTACATGTATTCAAATTCTTTCTTTAAGAACCGACATCGAAAAAATGTCTTCAGTATCTGGTTCGCATAGTTTCTTTATTTTGCCAATTGCGGGCAATACAAAGCATAATGAAGGAGAGCTACACGTTTGCAATTCTTTAAAAATGCTCTCGAAATCTTCAAGAAGTATCAATATTATTATACCCTGAACCCATTAAAAATGGGTAAAAAGGGTATTATGGTTTTGTGCAAAGGTATGTAAGAGGCATAAGGAAGCATCTCCGACCATATAAAGTATATATATTCTTGATCAGTATCAACAGCCGAGTCGATCTATCCTTGTCCGTCCGTCCCTCCGTTCGTCCGTCAGTCCGTCTGTATGAACAGGCAGATATCAGAGACTACAAGAGCTAGAGACTTCATATTTGGAATATAAGTTATTGTAGTGCCGGGACAGTACAAGTTTGTTTCATTTTATCGATAACTCGTCCCGTTTAAAAGTTATCGATAAATTTAGATTTCAGACTAGCGTTTTTGGGATATAACTTCGAAGTTATAAGAGCTAGAGGCCCCAAATTTGGCCCGTATTATTTCCAATAGCATACACATATAACAAATATTTCACTTTTTGGATACCACCCCCCAATTCCCCCAAAGTTCAAAAAACGCATTTTTGATGGTACGATCCTGCAATTTTGTTTGGTGACACATTTTATTGCCAATTGTATGTCCCAAAAATTTCAATAAGAGCGGACAATAAACACAGAAGTTATTTCAGATTTAACTTTCCATTGTGTGGGGCTCAGTGAAAAGCAAGCTAATTTCTTAAACCGCTTGCACTGCTTGTACTGCTTGTACTGCTTGTACTGCAGCATGCGTGTGTTTAGATTAGTATGAATGATTGTAAGGACTGGGTTCAGGGTTTTTCGTAGTCGGTTTTGGTCATAAATCCCATGTTTTCAAAGCTATCGCGATAAAACTTTGTACAGATACTTATTATTCCAAGAATTAGCACATTGGTCGGTGCCGGCTGGATCGGACGACTATATCTTATAGCTGCCATACAACTCTAAGTCGGTTTTAGCCATAAATCCGATGTTTTCAAAGCAATTACTTTAAATTTTCTTGTACACTTGAAAATCCTTATAACTCGGCGCAAGAAAGCTTTTGACAGTCTGCTCTTCAAGGGATTTTGTCATCGATCATCAAAACGTAAGGCGTAAGGGGTAAAGTGGCGCTGACAAACGAAATGTCCTGGGTACGAAACTCAGCGGCGACTGGTTATTTATTTTCACTTTTTATACCCTGAACTAATTAAAAATGGGTAAAAAGGATATTATGGTTTTGTGCAAAAGTATGTAACAGGCATAAGGAAGCATCTCCGACCATATAAAGCATATATATTCTTGATCAGTATCAACAGCCGAGTCGATCTAGCCACGTCCGTCTGTCTGTCCGCCTGTCTGTCCGTCTGTCCGTCCGTCTGTATGAACACGCAGATATCAGAGACTATAAAAGCCAGTGGATTCATATTTGGAATGTAAGTTCTCGTTGTTCCGGGAAAGTACAAGTTTATTTCATTTTTATCGAAAACTGCTGCTTGTACTGCAGCATGTGTGTTTAGATTAGTTTGAATGATTGTACGGACTGGGTTCAGGGTATTTCGTAGTCGGGCACTCCCGACTAGAGCACTCTTACTTGATTCGACATCAAATTTTGCATCTTTGTTTAGAATATTTTCACCCGTCGATTTTTCGAAATCCATCGATTTCAAGCCCAAAATTAGATCTTTCATTTTAAAGTCTTTTAAATAATGGAGAGTGACACCTAAAAAATTTCTATTGACGTACTGATCCATTATCCACAGCGTCTTTTATTTCCTTGGATATTATCGTCCGCTTCTCTCCAGCATCTTTTTCTGCATTTCGGCTCAATGTCGTCAATATCCACGTTCGCTCCATATGTAGCACAAATTTTTACAAAAAATTGTACCAGGTTGCGAAATCCAGTCCCTCACTGCATTTCTCTGTAGCTGTTTTTTTGTCCAACTTAGAAACTTTTTATACTCCTTTCGAAGAAAATAGTATATTAAGTTTGTGCTGAAGTTTGTAACGCATAGAAGGAAGCGTCGGAGAACCCAAAAAGTTACTACCAGTATACTTAGAATGACAAAACAAATTGATCAAGCCATGTCCGTCTGTCTGACTTATTATTCAAAAGGACAGCACATTGGTCGGAACCGACCGGATCGGATCACTATATCTTATAGCTGCCATACAACTGGAAGTCGGTTTTGGCCATAAATCCCATGTTTTCAAAGCTATCGCGATGAAACTTTGTACCGATACATATTATTCAAACATATATCACATTGATCGGAGCCGGCCGGATCGGATCACTATATCTTAAAGCTGCCATACTACTGGAAATAAATTTAATATTTCAATTCAAATTGATATCATATGATATTAATTTTTACAGATGAAAGTGCTGCAGTTAGCAGAGTGAAAATTGTCTAAAGGTTCGAAAGGTTCCCACTTGTTTTGCTCCCGTTGGCTGTCGTAAAGACAGACAGCATTTGTGACGTGACAAATTTGAAGTTTGCTTGCAATCAAATTTTAGCACTTTTCCGCATGTATTGCAATAAACCCAGCCTTCTAGGACAGTTTGGTCCTCTTGTAGAATGTTACATAATATTGTCCAAATTACACTTTTCCCTTTGTGAATTGGTGCTATTGTATATACACCACGATCAATGTTATTTTTAATTATTTCTAGTGTCGTCATTTCTGCTAAGTTTCCGCTGGCAAATTCGAAGAAGCACTGAACTTGAATGAACAAACCGGCTCATAATTAGAAATGCACTCACAGGCACCATGGTGTCTACAAAACACCCGGGTGAAACATATGTGTTTTGCCTACTTCTTTTTGCGCTTATTCCTACATTCGTTTTGAGAGTGAGTGCAACCGGTACGCGCTGCCTAAAAATGACTGGGTGCTTCCAAAAAAAACGTGACATTGTGTGAGCGAGTGCGTAGTATTGCCGGCACTCGCAGCACACACAAAAGTTTTGATAAGTGCATGTTTATACTCTTTTCGAAGAAAATAGTATATTAAGTTTGTGCTGAAGTTTGTAACGCATAGAAGGAAGCGTCGGAGACCCCCAAAAGTTACTGCCAGTATGCTTAGAAAAACATATCAAATTCATATAGCCATGTCCGTCTGTCTGTCTGTCTGTATGTATACAAACTAGTCCCTCAGTTTTTGAGCTATCACGATGCAATTTTGCACAGACACTTATTATTCAAGGGGACATCACATTGGTCGGAGCCGGCCGGATCGGCTCACTATATCTTATAGCTGCCATAAAACTTGAAGTCGGTTTTGGTCATAAATCCCATGTTTTCAAAGCTATCGCTAAAACTTTTTACAGATACTTATTATTCCAAGAAACAGCACATTCTTCGGTGTAGCCGGATCGGACCACTATATCTTATAGCTGCCATACAACTCTAAGTCGGTTTTAGCCATAAATCCGATGTTTTCAAAGCAATTGCTTAAAAATTTCTTGAACACTTGAAAATCCTTATAACTCAGCGCAAGAAAGCTTTTGACAGTCTGCTCTTCAAGCGATTTTGTCATCGATCATCAGAACTGCCTGTGGCGTAAAGGGTAAAGTGGCGGTGACAAAAATTTATTTTAATTTTTTTCTTATTCTTCCTTTCAAATACAAAATAACTGTATTCAAATTAATTTGCTTATAATGTCTTAGAACAAAAACAATGCCACGCGAAAAAACAAATGCTCAGTATAATCGAGTTTGTCAGCGATTTTTAAAACTGCTTGGTGTAAGCTGAAAAACGCGAGTTGCAGGTTGCAGGAAAACAAAAAAATTTGCTTTTGACAGTCTGCTCTTCAAGGGATTTTGTCATCGATCATCAAAACTGATTGTGGCGTAAGGAGTAAAGTGGCGCTGACAAACGAAATGTCCTGGGTCGTACCCACTTTATTCATTTATTTTCACTTGTTATACCCTGAACTAATTAAAAATGGGTAAAAAGGATATTATGGTTCTGTGCAAATGTATGTAACAGGCATAAGGAAGCATCTCCGACCATATAAAGTATATATATTCTTGATCAGTATCAACAGCCGAGTCGATCTAGCCATGTCCGTCTGTCTGTCCGTCTGTCCGTCTGACCGTCTGTCCGTCCGTCTGTATGAACACGCGGATATAAGAGACTATAAGAGCTAGAGACATATTTGAAATATAAGTTCTCCTAATCCCGGGACAGATCGAGTTTATTTAATTTTATCGATAACTCGTTGCGTTCAAAAGTTATCGATAAATTTTGATTTTAGACTAGCGTTTTTTTTATATAACTTCAAAGATATAAGAGCTTGAGACCCCAAAATTTCATATATTTCACTTTTTTGATACCACCCCCTAAAAGTTAAAAAAACGCATATTCGTCGGTGTGACCTTGCAATTTGGTTGGGTTCCACATATTAAAGCCAATGGTATGTCCTAAAAATTTCCGAAAATTCGGAGAATAAACACAGAAATTAGTTACGATTTTACTTTCCATTGTGGGGGACTCAATGCAAAGCAAGCTAACTGGTTAAGCCGCTTCCACTGCTTGTACTGCAGCATTTCTTAGTTTGTATGTATATACACTGATAGATTAGTATGATTGATTGTAAGGACTGGGTTCAGGGTATCTCGTAGGCGGGCACTCCCGACTAGAGCACTCTTACTTGTTTTCAAATATATATCAAATAGCTTGAATTAAATAATTTAAAAGAAAAATGTTAATTCATATGATACTAGTTCTTAGAGCAAAAAAATAAATGCCACGCGTTAAAACGATTTTTTACTGCTTTTGAAATTTCAATGGTGCAGTTGGCATAGTGAATTTAATTGAAATTGCTCGAAAAGAGTATAGAATCTTCGGCACGCCGAAGATAATCCTTTCCGACTTGTTTTGCTTTGCTTTGTCGGTGTTGAGTGGCACCGGGACACACATTTCATTGGGTGTGAGTAAGGTGGCAAAAAGTGATACACTTGCAGTTCTCTGGTGCCTAGGCCTCCAGCTATATCCATGCCGCAAGTCAACAAAATGGACAAACTTGAAGAGGCACTCATTTCTTTAATTCGCAAATCCAGATTTTGAGTCTCGCGTATATATGCAAAAAAAATCCAACGTTTTTCGAGCAGTTGTTGATATGCTGAAACACCGTTTAGATTAGTCATACGAGATATTCATCCAAATGTATCAAATTAATTAATGGGGCGTACGTTCACTGATAAGGGCTACCCAGTCAAATACATCTATTGCCCCAGAAAGAAAGACTGGCGCAATATTAAAGTCAATGATAATCAGGATATAAATGACGTGAAAACAAGACAGAATCTGTTGAACGTAAACATAAAAAATGCACCGAATGTTGTAGAGGCACTTAAGACTACTCAAATTGGCAACAGTGATGAAGGCAAATCACAGTAAAGATTTGGTGCACTTCTTCAGATGTCAACATTTCGGACATACTTCGCCCCACACAATGGAAAGTTAAATCTTAAATAACTTCTGTGTTTATTGTCCGATTTTATTGAAATTGGGGCATAACATTGGCTATTAAATGTGTGACCAAACCAAATTGCAAGGTTGTACCTTCAAAAATGCGTTTTTTTTAAATTTGGGGGAAATGTGGGGGTGGTATCCAAAAGGTGTGTATGCTATTCGAGATTATACATGCCAAAATAGGGGCCTCTAGCTCTTATAACTTGTAAGTTATAGCCCAAAAACGCTAGTCTGAAATCGAAATTGATCGATCACTTTTGAATGGGTCGAGTTATCGATAAAATGAAATAAACTTGATCTGTCCCGGCACAATGAGAAATTATATTCCAAATATGAAGTCTCTAGCTCTTGTAGTCTCTGATATCCGCGTGTTCATACAGACGGACGGACAGACGGTCCGACGGTCAGACGGTCAGACGGACAGACAGACAGACGGACATGGCTAAATCGACTTGGCTGTTGATACTGATGAAGAATATATATACTTTATATAGTCGGAGATGCTTCCTTATGCCTGTTACATACTTTTGCACAAAACCATAATACGCTTTTTACCCATTTTTAATGGGTTCCGGGTATAAAAAGTTTAATTCATTTTTGGGTAAAATCAAAAGCATTTTCAATTGAAATCAATGCATATCATTTTAAAATTAGTCGCATTGAAATATTGCTTCAGGTCTCGCTGAAATCGGCTCTTGAATTGTTGGCCGCGAAAACTACTTCTATTTTGTCCCGTGTAAACCCGTTGATTTTTTGAAAATATCTTGAAAACAAAAAATGTCCCAAAATCACCCTTAGCAGCTATTATAGGACTACTGAAGAGCCATAAGTTAAGCCAGTTGTCAGAATAAAATCCGTTTTATTTTGCCTGTTTTTACTTCAA
Organism: Drosophila flavopinicola; assembly: GCA_035042425.1. NCBI lineage: Eukaryota > Metazoa > Arthropoda > Insecta > Diptera > Drosophilidae > Drosophila > Drosophila flavopinicola. The sequence goes on along the minus strand of JAWNLL010000087.1, from coordinate 40,785 downwards.
GTGCGTACGATTGAAAAAATATGACACCATGGAAACGCCCATATACTTTATAGGTTCGGAGATGCTTCCTTATGCCTGTTACATACTTTTGCACAAAACCATTATACCCTTTTTACTTTAAATGGGTTCAGGGTATAAACATTGAAAAAGTTGGACCTTTCCTTAGAGCTAATTCAATTGATGTAATGTTGATAACAGAGACACAAATGCGTCGTGGTCTGACAGCATATTTACCAGGATACGGCCAATATTACGCTAATCATCTCAGTGGAAATTCGAAAAGTGGTTCTGCAATTTTCAGACGGTCGTCTATTACTCATGCTCAGAATGAACCTACGTCTAGAGTGAATATATGTGCCGACTAATGGTGGATGCATCAAAATCTCCTCCATATATGTATCTACCTCCCAACCAATCTTGGAGTAAAACTGACTTTGAACAACTATTTCTAAGCTTGGGCGACAGATTCATCGTAGGCGGTAAACATATGGTAACATATGGTACAGCCTCTGCCCTGTTTTTGGCAATGCGGTGCTTAAAATATTTGAGTGAGGTGCATGCAGAATCATATACATTAGCTTCAAAAGCAATATCCAATGGCTTTTATGTGGATGATTTGATATCTAGCGCAAATACTCTGGACGAATTGCGTCAAGAGCTAATCAATGTCCTTGGCCCATTCGGAGTTACTATGACAAAATGATCATCAAATTGTGAGTGTTTCGAAGCTCAGCCTACTGATGACGCAATTTTTATTGGGCATCAAGAGGATACGAAGCCGTTAGGACTCATTTGGAGTCCACGAGACGATTATTTCTTTTTTTTTTTTTTTTTTTATTTTTTTATTTGGCAAGCTACATAGGGTGTTTACCCTATTTCCAGGCCGGTATAACTTTAAACTTTAAAACCCAATCCTCAGTGGGGAGATGACGCTGTTGTCAGCACGGGTATGCTATAATATATATTGCTATAATTTTCTAAAGAAGCCGGCCGTTCCGCGACCGGCCAAGGATCCAGAGGTCCGACGGGTGCTTGCGCTTTAGACGCCTATGTGCTCGCCGGTCTTGCGAGTTGTCTAGCCAGGCGGTTAGAGTGGTCTAACAAACGTGCGCGATACCGGTTGGAGCTTTTACTTATGGCCTCACACACCGTTGGTATTTGAAGGTCGTTGAGGATAGTCTCATTTTTGACGTAATGATGCCACTGAATATTGGTCATGCGGCGCAAAGACTTTGTTATTGTAGCTTGAACTCTTCTTAGGGTAGTGTCACATGCAGTCCCCCAGCAAGTGATACCCCAATTTAACGTTGGCAGTATAATGGTCTTAAATAACCGTACTTTGGCTCTTAGGAAAGACCACTCCCTGGTCTGAGAAGCCAGTCCAATTTCCCAGTTTCTTGTTCACTGTTCAACTATGCTCTTTTTAATATGGCTGCTCCATGTGAGGCGCCTGTCCAGGGTCACTCCCAAATAAGTGATGTTATCAATGTGCGCGATTCTCTTACCATCTAGATAAAGCCGACGTGAGCGACCAGGCCGGAGTGCAAACGTGGCGTGTTGGGTTTTTTTCAATATTCGGCTCTATATTCCATCGCGAGGCCCAGCACTCGAACTCATCTAGGAATCCTTGGACACGTCTGGAGGCAGTCGTTGAGTAACTGCTAGAAGCTAGGAAAGCTGTGTCGTCAGCATATGTTGCCGTCAATGATCCGCGTGTATTGAGGATGGAAGATCCGCCGTAAATACAGCAGTATCAGTATTGGTCCAAGAAGTACCCTGAGGTACACCCAGCCCGAATAGGACGCATTCCGGGACCGGGCATCTCTGTATTCGACAGCAAATGCTCTGCCTTCCAGGAAAGAGACAAGCACCTTCCAGAGACCTTCAGGGAGCAGCGGCATTAGCTTGAGCAGAGGCCCTCGTGCCAGACCCTGGTCAAAAGCCGGCACGAATCGTCCAGGAGCACCGCAGGCACGAGTATTTTTCTCTTTCGAAGGCTGCTTGAGGATGTGGCTGGCAACAACGATGGATTTCGTCTCACCGTCGCATGAGTGGCGTCCTCGGAAGCCAACACTGATGGTCTGGTAGCGCATTTTTCAAAAGCGCTCAACGGCCAGAAGTACGGGTTGCCAGTGATTCTCTCAAAAACCTCTCGAAAAAGTAGGCGAGTGAGACTTATCGGGCCTGGCAAGAGTCCCTGGATTGTGGGGATCCTTGCCTTTCTTTGTGCATCCATAACAATAAGAGCGCGCTTCCATGGGGCCGGGAAATGATCTCCAAGCCGAGCTACTGGCATTGAAGCCACAGCCTGACAAAGCTGTGAGACAATTACGCTGGGCAGAGCCCTGGCCACTTTGCCAACAATAGAACCCATCCCAGGTGCCTGAGAGAACTGGGTCCCCTTTATTTGAGGAATGAACCTCATCTCTCGGCCACCGGCCTGGACGAAATGGGAGGGGCCGAAGAGACAGGCCAATCCCTCGGAGACGGTGGCCCTTACCTATGTCCTGGTCGCGAACTGCAAAAGGAGTGAACCGTGCTCTCGAGCCCCATCTCGCAAAAAACCTCAGCAAGAGCCTGGCCCATCAAGTGCTGGAGCCCATGCACCATCATTACGTCCTGAGGAGGAGCCTCCGTTAGCGAAGAGGGTCTGCTCGCCTGATGCTGCGGGTGCACTTCCACAACGCGAAACCATGTTCCTCGTCAGGGCCCATTGGCGCTGAGCTGGGAGCCGCAGAAAGAACTCCGATCAGCAGCAGACTCTAAGCACACGCCCCAAGACTTGAGACATGCGGCCTTCCACCGTGCCAGATTCAGCAGACAGACGCGTCCTCATCCACTCGCGACGCAGAGAATGCCCTCGTCTGAGCCAAAATCGAAATCTCCAGGCTCAGAGGGATGCCCAAGATGGCTGGAGGTGCGGATGGGGTTCCTGGCAGCAGAAGGAGCAGCAAGGTGAATCTTGTCAACCAGATCCTGAGCAAAAGAGTCAATGTTAGCAGGAGTGTCAAGAGGGAGAGGGTTAGCATTAGCTAGTGTCAAGAGCCGAGTACCAAAGTCCTCTATATTTAGAGAAGGAAGCCTTAGGGACGGTACAGGCATATCAGGTTACACACGACAAGTATCCGAAGGCAAAGAGTGTCTATGACAATAGTTGTCTGATAGTATCAGATACTATCGCAAAATTATTCGATCTCCCACAGATGCGAGAGCCTTCATCCATTTCTCACTAATCGACAAAGTTCATAATTCTGCTAGTTATGATTCGCTATTGTCGCACAGACAGATTTCTAACCTTTTGCTCATATATTTGATTATGAGCAAAGTAGACCACATTACGCGTTCTAAATGGGAAGAGAGCATAGATTACAGACAGCTTCAATCTTGGGAAGATTTCGAATGTGCTCTTAACAGACGCTTTCAGCATCTTGCAGCTGAATAGTCATCATCTGCTCACTCCCGAACACAGAAATCTAACTTTGATGGCAGGCAAGCCAGTCACAGAGTCAGTCTCTGAAATATCCGTTTTGCAGGTCGAATGATCATTTTATAATATTGTGCACCACGTTTGCAGAGCGAACACAAGACGAACGCTTTAAGTTTGTAATAGATCGTTCACTGTGCATCAACTGCCCAAGAAGGGATCATACGACAGAGACTTGCAAATAAAGTACTTTTGGAATTTGATCCAAGCCCATTAGACCCTCCTTCACAAGTTTGTGCCCGACTCAGCAAGCGCTGCAAATATCAGCCAGTCGTTAGTGGTCCAAACTGCAGCCCCAACGCAATGTTCTTCCATCAATTACACGACATTTGTCTCTGAGAAAGTCATATTAGCAACTGCAGTTGTTCGTGTAATGGATAAGTCCGGTTCTCCCCAGTTAGCTAAGACTCGATTAGATTCGGGGCCGCAGGTCAAATTCATAACGGATAACTTAGGCAGAAATTTTGATATAAAGAGGGAGCGGAAGGACTTAAATGTGCTTTGTATTTTAAAATGCAAGTCCGCAGTGCGTCATGTTGTTTAGACTTCGAATTGATGACTGAGTTGTCCGTTTTGGGAAGCATTTGGTCCTATCAGCCCGAAAAGCTTATTGTTGGCGTTGAAGTGCTTTAGAATATTGAATTGGCTGATCCACAATTTCACCATCCTCAACGCATTGAGTTGCTGCTTGGAGCATATGTATTTTTCGTTTTGCTGATGGAAGGACATGCAATTGGAAATAGCGAGTCGCCAACATGGCGGGTCACATCTCTTGGCTGGATTGTAGCCGCGCGTTGCCGAACTGCGGGCTCAATAAAGAGTAAGTCTATATCGCTTGTGAGTGAGACTCAAAACTCCGTGCAAAGACTCATATTCGTTAGATGCTCTTAATCGAAAGTTCTGGGAGTTTGAAGAAGTACCAAATTTAAATGATTCCAATTTGTATACCACAATACAGTTGCTTTCCGAGAAGTCGTTTGCAGAAACTTTCACTCGCATACATTTTATATCCAGCATCATTTTGAATATTGCATCGTACGCTTTCTGGCATTAGAAAGCGGAATTTCCAAGCAGCAAAAATATATGGCAATTCTGTGTTTTAAGTATTTGAGTGAGGTGCATGCAGAATCATATACATTATCTTCAAAAGCAATATCCAATGGCTTTTATGTGGATGCGTCAAGAGCTAATCAATGTCCTTTGCCCGTTCGGAGTTACTATGACAAAATGATCATCAAATTGTGAGTGTTTCGAAGCTCAGCCTACTGATGACGCAATTTTTATTGGGCATCAAGAGGATACGAAGCCGTTAGGACTCATTTGGAGTCCACGAGACGATTATTTCAAATAATCTACAGTCAACTTATCGCTAGAAGTATTGCCTACCAAACGTGCCATTTTGTCATTCGTCTCTCGTCTGTACGATCCGCTTGGGTTATTATGCCCAATAGTAACTCTAGCAAAAGATGGCATGGGATGGCCAGATACCCAATCACTTGCTCAAAAAGTTGCAAGACATTACCAAGTCCTTTGAAGAGTTAGATTCAACACATGGTGGTACTGCATTGGTAACAAATGCTCCCCTCACATCTGCAAACTTTCGTCGCCAATAGAGTGGCAGACGTTCAAGAACTAACAGCAGATGTAATGTGGCGATACGTTCCGACCAAGGAAAATCCAGCAGATTTGCCATCGCGTGGTTGTTCCACAATTGAACTGACTGAATTACACTGGTTTAATGGTCCAGAATTTTTGAAACGTGATCATTACCTTTGGCCAAGTAATGCACACATTAAATTCACCAAAGAGCAATCAATGCTGGAACAAAAAAACAAGTATTGCAATGGTTTTGATCGCGGCCTATGTAGCTCCACATCGTATTCTGGAGTTAATCGAAAGGTCATCATCGTATTTAAAGGTTGTTCTGCACCGAAACAATTGCCATGCTGGTCCACGTGCGCTAGTGAGCAGCAAATTCTGCAATACTTCGGCAGCAAATTTGGCTTATAAACGCTCGCCAGGCTTGCAGCGCCATAGTACGGCGTTGCGTTCATTGTTTTAGGTACACACCGATATTGGCAAGCCAAATAATGGGAAACTTACCCGCTGATCGGCTACATGGAAATAGGCCTTTCGAAATCAGCGGAGTGCACCTCTGTGGTCCAATCCCTGTCACGTTGGGAGTTCGTGGCAGAGTGCCAGTAAAAATGTACATTTATAAGTTGTATCCGATCTAACCGCTAATTATTATACTCTGATACCGAAGGTACTCATAGTATATATACTTTGAGGCTGCTGCACGCATACTGTTGGATTTGCGAACGAGTCTCAACGCCAAGCGGGATGCCATAGTGGAGTTTGCTGCAGCCAAGGGTGTAACATTCGTGTTCATCCCACCACGAGCGCCGCATTTCGGCGGCCTTTGGGAGGCTGCAGTAAAATCCGTCAAGCGCCTTACGATGAGGGCAGTTGGAGGAGCGCTTCTACGGCAAGACGAGCTGGCAACCGTGCTGGTGGAGTTGGAGGCCATCCTCAATTCCAGGCCAATGGTCACCGACAGCGCTAGTCCCAACGACGGCGAGGCGATAACGCCAGCGCACATGCTCGTCGGGACAACATTCGTAGCGCTGCCATCCGCACCCACAAGGCTTGGCCCAGAAAACAAGCCGACATACTTGCAACGCTGCCAGCTGATCTGCAGCATCGGTTCTGGGTCGACTGGTCGAAAGACTACCTGCTGAGCCTGCAGCAGCGCCAAAAGTGGGCAGTCGGCCAGCCCAACATCAGCGTCGGGGCCGTAGTCGTGGTCCACGAGGATAACGCTCCACCACAGCAATTGATGATGGGGGTAGTGGAGGAGACGACGAAAAGCGCAGATGGAAGAGTGCGAGTGGCCAGCGTCAGGACTAAGTCCGGGGTCTTTAAGCGACCAATCCATCGGTTGGCCCCATTACCAATTAATATTTGAAACATAAGGGCATTCAACGCGGCCGATGTTGCGGCATTTGAATTACAAACAAAACCAGCAAACATGTTAATTAACAGCTGCTGCTCTCTGGCCCTTTGCTAAGACAGCATACACTCATTGCCTCTCTGTCAATTAACAGAGAGAAAACAAATGCAGAAACATTGCAAAAGCCAAATTAAAATTGTGCGGTCGTATTGCTTTTTAATCATCTTAAATCGTTAGAACCAGTACTTATTGCCCACCGGCAATTATTGATTGTTAAGCTGTTGTTGCTTAAACAAAGTGCTTAACTAACTGGCATAAATTATATAAAAGCAAGAAAGAGGACTCTAGTCGGGAGTGCATGTATTCATACTTACTTATCCGTGTGCATACAAACAAACACATACAAACTGTAAGAAGTGCAAGCAGTTAAAGCAGTTAGCTTACTTTTATACTCTTTTCGAAGAAAATAGTATATTAAGTTTGTCCTGAAGCTTGTAACGCATAGAAGGAAGCGTCTGAGACCCCCAAAAGTTACTGCCAGTATGCTTAGAAAAACAAAACAAATTGATCTAGCCATGTCAGTCTGTCTGTCTGTCTGTCTGTCTGTATGTATGCAAACTAGTCCCTTAGTTTTTGAGCTATCGCGATGCAACTTTGCACAGACACTTATTATTCAAGGGGACAGCACATTGGTCGGAGCCGGCCGGATCGGACCACTATTCATCAATGGGTAAAATCGCAAATCGATTGAGTCATAAACAGCGAAGATATGCGTCATTAAATATTTTGAAAAACAGGTGCATATGAGCAAACAAAGTCAAGCGTAAGAAAGCTTTTGATAGTCTGCTCTTCAAGGTATTTTGTCATCGATCATCAAAACGGTTTGTGGCGTAAGGCGTAAAGAGCCGCGCTAACGAACGCAGGTTTCGCAAGTTCGAGCCTCGGCGGCGACTGATTGTTAATTTAATACTTTTTTCTTTTTCTTCCTTTCAAATATATAACTGTAATCAAATAAATTTGCTTCCAATGGCTTAGAACAAAAACAATGCCACGCGAAAAAACAAATGCTGTCAAACGCGAGTTGCAGGTTGCAGGAAAACAAAACAAGGAAATTTGTAACAGTCGGCTCTTCAAGCAATTTTGTCAGCGATCATCAAAACGGCTTGTGGCTTAAGGGGTAAAGTTGCGAACTGGTGAGCGAGAGGTCCTGGTTCAAGTGCCAGCGGCGACTGGTCATTTATTTTCATTTTTTCTTATTCTTCTTTTCAAATATATAATAGCTGTAATCAAATTCATTTATTTTCAATTTCCTAAATTGTTTCTAATTTTTTTTTTCATACATAAAGTAGCTTTAATAGAATAATTCAAAAGAAAAATTTAAATTCATTGGCAAAACCAATGCCACGCGAAAAAAAATATGGATCTTAAATTCTGTATATAAGCTCTCGTATGTTCAGATTAAGTTTTATGACAATTCAATTTCCGACAGCGGCCTTGAAAGGTATAAGAGCAACAGGCACAAAATTTGGTATGTATATTGTAGTATACATATGTAATGTAGTTTTGACTTTTTGGAAAAACTGAAACTTGTTTATTGTTCAATTCGGTAGCACTTATGAATGCTAAGGGACGCGTCCACGAGCTGCGGATAGTGAAACGTCCCTGTTTACATGAATACCTTTGTATATTTTATTTTATATGTAGGGGTATATGTATGCGACATTAATATCTGCGAATTAAATAAGCAGTCTCGGAAAAATAGTGAAAATTGCTTAAAGGTTCGAAAAGAGTATTTAATCTTCGGCACGCCGAAGATAATCCTTCTCCACTTGTTTAGGTATACAAAAGTCGATAAATACCTTAAAAATGTTGTACTAAAATGCATTTGTAGCAGAGTTAATGTCCTGAAAAGAGTTTAAGAAGTATCAATGAAGTTCCGATAATGACAAATTATGCGATTTAAAATTTGCAATACGAAAGTAGAGTATTGAATAGAGATTTAATATTTATGACGAGTTTATGAGCAGGATAGATAAATATCGACAAACTTATAACTTGAATTGACAACAAGAAAATCCAAATCATCATGCGCATCAAAAGCAATAAGTTGGGAAAGCTATATAACACAAACAGATACCAACACGCCGCCACCACGGGAACAGAGTGATCTTAACGATATTTAATTATTAGAACATACAGCTATGCGCAATGAAATAGTAATTTTGCAGCTTAAAGCATTTATACCTCAATTCTCACTTTTTCTGCATTTCAAATTGACCAAGTGAGATTTTTATACTCTGATAGCGAAGTTACTCATAGTATATTGGTTTTGTCGGATGTTCGTCAGGCCGTCCGTCTGTCTGTCTGGATGAACGCACGTATTTCCGAAACGATATTAGATAGACTCTTGAAATCTTTTGTGTTATGATTATAGCTATCTGCTTCAGATCAAGTTTGCCTCAAATTTATGCCGCGCCCACTGGGAGGCTGGCAAACCGATAACATGTCAATGCACCTCAGATCACAATTCGATTAAACGAGAATATCTCCCACATTTTTGAAGCTATTGTAATCTTATTTGGTAAGTATTGATGGTGACCTCCCGAAAAAATTGGATGCCAGGTTTATCGGCCACGCCCATTATTACGCCCACCAGCCCCCCCTCCCAAAATAATTTGAAATGCTTATATCTCCCGCAGTTTTAGAGCTAAGATGACCATATTCGGAATATATATTACTGGTGACGTCCTCTACAGATCACAGAAAAAATTTCGACCACGCCCACTCCTGCCCCCGTAATCGCGAAAATCGATATACATGAATGCACAATTCGATAACACGTGTATATTTCCCGCAATTTTGAAGCTAGAGTCCCCAAATTTGGAATTTAGACTAGGGCTGACCACCTTAAAAGATTCCGTCCTGGATTTTCCGGCCACGCCCACTAGAACGCACCCAGCCACCCCGCCCCCACGAAACACGGAAGCCTATATCTCGCACAGTTTAAGAGCTAGGGCCACCAAATTTTGGGGCCACGCCCCCTCCCGCCCTTAAAAATCACGAAAGTTCATATCTTCCACTGTTTTAGAGCTAGAGTCACGTTAATTGAAAGATATACTTCTTGTCACGCCCTCTAAAGATCGGTCAAAATTTTTGGGGGCACGCCCCCTCCCGCTCCTAAAAATCGCGAAAATGTATATCTTCCACAGTTTTAGAGCTAGAGTCACCAAAATTGGAAGATAGACTTCTTGTCACCACCTCTAAAGATCGGCGAAAGTTTTGGGGCCACGCCTCCTCCCGCATGTTCACATTTCATTGGGTGTGAGTAAGGTGGCAAAAAGTGATACACATGTAGTTCTCTGGTGCCTAGGCCTCCAGCTATATCCATGCCGCAAGTTAACAAAATGGACAAACTTTAAGAGGCACTCATTTCTTTAATTCGCACATCCAGATTTTGGGTCTCGAGTATATATGCAAAAAAATCCAAAGTTTTTTGAGCAGTTGATGATATGCTGAAACACCGTTTAGATTAGTCATACGAGATATTTATCCAAATGTATCAAATTAATTAATTGGGCGTACGTTCACTGATAAGGGCTACACAGTCATATACATATATTGCCCCAAAAAGAAAGACTGGCGCAATATTAAAGTCAATGATAATCAGGATATAAATGACGTGAAAACAAGACAGAATATGTTGAACGTAAACATAAAAAATACACCGAATGTTGTAGAGGCACTTATTACTACTACATAGCAACAGTGATGAAGGCAAAGCACATTAAGGATTTGATGCACTTCTTCAGATGTCAACATTTCGGACATACTCGAAACTACTGCCTTAAAAGTCCAGTTTTTGGCAAATGCTCAGGCGACCACTATACTGGATCAAAATATTGCGTAAACTTAGTCACAGTGAAAAATTTAAAATTTGGTCAATTAGAATTAAGCTGAGCAAAAAGCCTAAGCCAGCAACAAGACTACCGGAAGATGGTCTGCCAACCAAAAATAATCCAGTCAAAGCACAAGTCATCTCTACTCTACTTTACTGTTAGGAGTGGCTTCTCCTATGCAGAACACAATACAGGATAGCTCCCGGTTGTTCGATGGTGCTGAAGATTAACATTTAAGTAGCAAATTTAAAATATTGGAAGAAGCTATAAACGACTTAAACAGCAGAATGGACCAAATGTTTAAACTCATATAGGATACGATGGAGGCAAACAAAGCTTTTCGTGACCTGGTGCAGAAGTTTATTCGAAAATGATTAATATACAATTAACAAGTGGGAAAGGATTATCTTCGGCGTGCCGAAGATGTTATCTTCTTTTCGAGCCCTTAGACAATTTTCACTCTGCCAACTGCAGCACTTTCATTAGCTGTAAGAATTAATTTTATCTGAATTTAAATTTTCTTTTGAAATATTTAATTTATTTCCAGTTGTATGGCAGCTATAAGATATAGTGGTCCGATCCGGCCGGTTCCGACCAATGTGCTGTATGTTTGAATAATAATTATCTGTGCAAAGTTGCATCGCCATAGCATGGGATTAATGGTCAAAACCGACTTCTAATTGGCAGCTATAACATATAGTGGTCCGATCCGCCCGGTTCCGACCAATGTGCTGTCCCTTTAAATAATAAGTTACTGTGCAAAGTTTAATCCCGATAGCCCAAAAACTGAGGGACTAGTTTGCATACATACAGACAGACGGACAGACAGACAGACAGACAGACTAGATCGACTCGGCTGTTGATACTAATCAAGAATTTATATGGACACTTCCACGAAGAGGTCCACCGAGACTAAAAAATTAAAATTTCTAGAAAACACTTTGTGTTATGATATTTTCGTAGTGATGTATGGTAGTTCCTTGGCCGAGGTACAAATCTCAGTCGGGCCAAGATCGGTTTACAAGAATATTTGTAAATCGCTTGGCAATGAGGACGGGGTGATAATAGTCCCTGTATTTTTGCAGGGTGGGCTGTCTCCAATCCCCTGGGACACCAATGATTCGGGTCGGGCTAAAAACCACGTACACTCGCCGCTTTGTCGTGCCGGGCCAGAGCCTCGAGCACACACTCTGCCTGAATATGCCGGGCTAGAGCCTCGAACACACACTTTCTCTAAATATGCCGGGCTAGAGCCTCAAGCATACCAATTACCATGTACCGGGCTAGAACCACGCGTACATCGACTAATTATGCTGGGCTAGAGCCACATACACAATCTGTCGACCAACTAAATACACACTTGACTACTATATATACAAATGTGTGTTAAACAAAAAGCGTGCGATATATTTTGTTGGGTTAATAAACTTAGTTTTATTTAGCTCCCGCCAACCAACTTAAACTATGGTGATTTTTTTCTAAATTAAGTATACATATATCGTTACTGACCGTTGTTCTATGTTTTTGTCCTCTTCGATTTTCTTTAAACTTCACTTTAATCACACGTCCACTCAGTTTGAACTCTCAACTTTCACTCTCGTCACGCTCCCTACTCCGCTGCCAAATCGCTTCCCATCAGAATTCACCCCTTAAGCTTTTGTTCTTCACCACAGTGGCTCTCTTCGGCAAGCTGGGCTTTGGGCATCGGAACGTCTGCGAGCTTATCGGCTTAGTGCGTAGATGCGCTGAATACGTCTGCCTGTCTTATCATCTTAACCCTAGTTGCGCTTCATGCGTCTGCTTCTTATAATATTTATATTATATACTATTATCTTATTATATTATTATATTATATGTGGGCGGGTGAGGGACGATCCGCCTCACACACCCCCCCCCCCCCCACCCACCACCTTTCTTCCCGTGAGACGACCGTAACGTTATTCCTGCTGTGTGTTCGGCGATAGCCAGGGTGATGGAGGCACCTCCGTCAAGATGGGCACGGTCCTCTCCTAATTTGTCTCTCCCTCGTGGAAAGTCGACGGTCCTCGCACCGGTGGTGGTGGTGGGGGCCTAGGGGCTGATCGGATGGGCGAATGCCGTTCCTCATCATGTACTGGTTTGGCGAATGCTTGGTCGTAAATTGTCTTTGACCGTCTGGAAGACGATCCTGCGTGGGACCGGTCGCGCGTCGGCCTCGGTCGTCTGGACGAAGGCTCCCTTTCCTTTCGCTTCGACGGGGTGTGAGTTCGGTCACACGTCGATTCACGCCGACTGGAAGGTGGTTGCCGGTCCCTTGGCGTCGGCCCGGCGTGGGTGCAATGTCGTGTCGACCTCTGCCGACTGGGGGAAGGCTTCTTCTCTTTTCGGGTGGGCGGTTCCTCTACGTCATCTACCGGCGGCGGGGGAGGCAATGCCAGCAAGGGGGGCGGCGAGGGTGGCTCTGTCACATACGGCGGCGAGTTCCAGACGTTTGGGCACACGATGATGATGCTCGTCGTCTCCACGCGCATCAGCGGAATGTATCCGTCACCCACGTCCACGAAGTTATCCATATGGACGAACTGCGTATGTAGCCGCGGGGGTAGCGGTGCGCGGCGTGGCCGACGAGTGTAGAACTCGTGCTCCTGGCGGGGATCTCTCGAATTCTACGGATCGGGACCTCGATCCTCTTCCGAGCTCTCCTCCAAATTGCTGTTGTCGTCGTCGTCAGCATCCTCGACGTACGCCTCCTCCTTTCGTCGATGCAGGTCATAATGTCGACCCTGGTCTTGGGAGGCACGCTGCATGTTGCTGCGGGCGATATCAAAGACTTCCTTTAACCTTTTCGCCTTCTCCTGTGGTTGTTCGGAGGTGTTTGCTGACCCTGGCGTTAGCTCGTCATATAGCGAAGCTGGAAGGCGGGGCTCCCTTCCTTGCACGAGAAACGCCGGAGAGTAACCGGTGGAGTCCGCAATGCTAGAATTTATGACCAATGAGATTTCTGGGAGCAATTCGTCCCAAGAACTTTGGTAGTTTTTTATAAATTGCGCTATCATTGTTTTCACCGTACGGTTTGTCCTTTCTGTGGGATTTTCCTGGGGACAATACGGCGCAGTATATTGTACCTCCACTCCGAGAGATTTCATGAATGACTTGAACGTCCGGCTCGTGAAGTGTGCCCCGTTGTCGCATACAAATTTACGTGGTACTCCAAACTGACACAATATTCGTTCCCGGAATGCGACTTGTAAGTGTGCGGCCGTAGCCTTCCTTAGGGGGATCAGCTCCACCCACTTGGAAAACGCGTCGTGGAAGACTAGAAGCATTGTGTTCCCGTGTTTGGAACGTGGTAGTGGGCCAATGAAGTACGCACATAACACGGTCCATGGCTCTGCCACCTGGCGGGTGAGCATCCGCCTGCTGGCTTGAACTGCTCGACCTTAAACTTCTGACAAACTTCGCAACACTTCACATATCGAGCCGCATCCCTAAACATCCCCGGCCAATAGTAACGTTGTGTCAACCTCGCAATTGTTTTCCGCACTCCTTGGTGTCCTGCTGTTGGCGCGTCGTGGCATTCTTCTAGGACTCTTTTCCTATGGTCCGTGCCGACACACAATTTCCAGGGGAGATAATCCTCATCGTCGGCGCGGTATCCTAAGTGACGGTACAAGTTCCCGTTTTCCCTGACGAAATCGGTGAACTTTTCGGGGTTTTGGGCGATGCGCTCCGTCATCTTGGCTATCCATCAGCAGGGGAATTCCTCCTCCACTGCCTGCTGAAACGCCTCTGGGGCTGCCTTGACAACGCGTCGGCCACCACATTAAGCTTCCCTTGACGGTAATGCACGTCAAACTGGTACTGCTGTAACTCCAGAGCCCGGCGCGCGATCCTATCGGAAGGACTCTCTATCGAGTTCAATAATTTGAGAGCCATGTGGTCCGTTAGGACGTCAAACCTGTATCCTTCCAAGTAACACCTCATTTTCCGAATTGACCACATTATGGCCAAGCACTCCTTTTCGGTAGCTGAATAATTTACTTCTGCGTTCAGCAATTAACGACTGGCATATGCGATTACCCTCTCCTGGCCACCTATACTCTGTGTCAAAATCGCGCCTAGGCCATGATCGCTTGCGGCGGCTTGAAGAACGAATTTTTGTGAAAAGTCGGGACACGCGAGAACAGGGGCACTTGTCAGGCTGTCCTTCAACAGATCCAGGGCCGCCAGCTGCTCTGCACCCCATGACCATTTCTTTCCTTTCATCAGCAGAGTCGTCATAGGTTGGATAATAGGTGCGAAATTTGGCACGAAACGGCGATACCATGATGCCATTCCCAGGCACTGGCGTAATTCCTTTAAGTTCGACGGTGACTTCAGGTTCCGAATCGCGTCCACCTTTGAAGGATCCGTCTTTATTCCCTCACTGCTCACCACGTGACGTAACTCCTCACCGCCGCCTCCGAATTGGTCGTGGCGGAAACCTTGACTGTCGTACAAGCCGGTTGATTCACCAACCCTAGACTTGTCACACCCAGCCCGAAAGCGCCCTCTACGCCCTCATTGTTCAAACCTAATCGTCCCTGATTAACCGCGTCTGACCTTTTTCGATCCTTCATGCCCTTCCTCGGGGTGGCTGGACCCCTTTTGCCCGTTCTTACAATCGTCGTCTCGCTTACTCCTGTTGGCTTCCCCATGCCGGATTGCGCCCTTCCTCTCGGGATCGAGACCTTTGTCGTTCGCAAAACCAACTCTGTCTGTCCGCACACAAAAAATCCAAAAATAAGCTCGTCCAACATCGAAGCCATAATCAGCAAGTCCATGTTGATCTTGCTGTCGCCCAAACCAACTTTTACTCTCAACACTTCGTCCACTTTCAGCGTTGACCCATCTGCTAAACGTACCCGACTCTGGGTCACCTGTGTCTTCCCGGAATCTGCCATCCTTCGAGTAGCTTCGAGTAGTGCCAGTTTCGATGGTTGCTGCCAGCTTGGTCTCTCCAATAACTACGGAGTCGACGATCCTACCGCCCTAGACGCCCAAATGCCCGTTTAATTCCGGGTCACGGTCTAGGTGACGCCTTTCTGCGTTTCGCGGATTGTCCATCTGACAACACTCCTGTGTGTGGACACCCTTCGCCCCGCACTGTCGACAAAAGATTAGGCGAGGATTATCGCATTCCTTCGCGAAATGACCTTCGCCTGCGCACCTGAAGCACACCCGGCGTGCATCGAATGGGCGCGGGTTTTCTTGTCCCATCATCCTATGGGTCGCCCCCTCGACCCGAATCACGGCGGGATTGGGCGTTCTCCACCCACCCACTACCGTGGATACAGGCCGCGGGACTGACCGAATAGGATAACGGGCATTGTTATGATTGTTCCGCATCGCCGCGAATTCAATCGGCCCTCGAGCCGAGAAGTTTCGGGCTGCTTGCGCGTACTCTGCACTTTGCCTTTTCAGACTCTCATACTCAACCGCCATTTGGGTGAGCTGCGCCAGATTGGAGAAATCGTTGCGACGGATATATAGTCTATATTCCGGCGCGACGTTCTCGTAAATCCTAATTAATTCTCGGGCCGCGTCGGACCCAGCGTGATGCATTAGTGCCCTAATTTCAATCAAAAAATCTTTGAAATCTTCGCCGTGTTGCTGACGGCGGGCGCAAATCTGATCTTCGAGATTTTCGAAATACCGCGGCGGCAAAAAGAATCCCTAGAACTCAGCCCGGAATGACATCCACGACGCGTCCCTTAGCCGACTGGTCACAAACCAGCGGGCTGCCCTGTCCGTTAGGACTTCGTCCATGGCGCGCGGTAACCTATCTAGGTCTATGTCGTATGATATGGCGCGCTCCTCGAGCGCCTCCAAAAACGACAGTGGGTCTTCTCGACCGTTGAAATGCATGCCCCACTTTCGGACCTGCTCCGGCACTATTATGCGTTACTTCGCTTCCTGGTGGGACTGCTGTACTGGGGATGTAGTAATACCAAAGGGACGAGAGCCTGACGGTCTCTCCTCTGAACCACTACTTTTCCCTCCAGGACCCCTACCCACCTGAACGCGTGGGACTTCTAAGCTATGCTTGGGGGTCTCGGCGACAATTCGAGGACGGTGGGGCAAAGCGCTTAAATCACCCTCCGATTTGTGTCGCCCTCTAGGTTCTGTGTCTGACAAACCCTCGACTCCTATAGAATCTGGGATCTGGGCGAACTGGGCCTCTAACTCTGCCAGACGCGTCCATACGTCCGTGCCATGTTCGCCTTCTTTTATGAAAGTGGCTAAGCGTCGGCGTAATTCTTCCACCTTGCCCTCCTTTTCTAAACCAAACTCCATGGCAATTCCCCCCAACTCTTCTTTTCGGCGATAATGGACCCATCGTATGCCTACTCCCGGATTTTTACACCTAACTGTGATTTGAGGTGATCGACATGTTATCGATTTGCCAGCCTCCCAGTGGGCGTGGCATAAATTTGAAACAAACTTGATCTGAAGCAGATAGCTATAATCATAACACAAAAGATTCCAAGAGTCTATCTAATATCGTTTCGGAAATACGTGCGTTCATCCAGACAGACAGACGAACAGACGGCCAGACGGACAGACGGACAGACAGACGGCCTGACGGACATCCGACAAAACCAATATACTATGAGTACCTTCGGTATCAGAGTATAATGATTCACCAAACGGATAGGGCATTTGCAGACATTAATGAATCCCTACCATACAACATAAATACTGTCGCTACTTTCCGAACGGATGGCGAACCGGTGTACTCCAAGTTGTACCCAAGTTCCATGGGCATGTCTGAATTTGTCAATGCAGAGTTTAAACTGTGGGTTGTCGATAAAAAGGGTGTTGATGAAGTAGGCCACAAGTTAAAACGTATGGTAATTGATTTTCGCAAAATAAACCAAAAAACAACGGATGATAAATATCCAATCCCTTCCTTTTCGACAAAACGGTCATATATTGCGACAACAACATTTGACCTCAAATCAGGCTTTCAAATATAAGTGGCGGAAAAAGGCACCGAAAAAGAAGATTCCAGAGGGCAATAGACGATGACCTCCGGGATCAAATCGGGAAATCTTGTTACGTGTACGTGGACGACGTAAAAATTTTCTCCATAAACAAAGAAGACCACATCAGACCCATTCAGTGGGTTTTGAAAAGTCTTCGGGATGCCGGCATGAGGGTTTCCAAGCAAAATCCAAGTTCTTCAAATAGAGCGTGGAGTATTTGGTATTCACTGTGTGCAGAGGTGGAATTACAAACTGCACCTGCAAAAGTTCAGGCTATAAAAGATTTCCAACCCCCAAAACTTATTCAGTCTCAGATAATTTTTGGGACTAGCAAGTTATTACAGGTGCTTCATAGTAGAATTGCCCAAATTCGCGAGACCCCTAACGGACGTCTTAAAAGGCGAAAACGGTAAAATCAGCGCCAATCATTCAAGAAAAATAAAACTTGATTTGACACCAGAACAGCTGGAAGCTCCAAACAAGTTGAAAGAGTTACTAGCCTCTGAAGATGTGATACTATCGTAGCCCATTGTAAAGAAGCCATTTGACCTAACGACAGATACGACAACAGTGAAGAATCTCTCACGTACACTATAGAAACAACAGAAAAACAAGTGAGAACGTTGCAGTCGGGCGGAGCCGACTGCGTAATACTCTGATACCATTTTAAGAACAGCTGAAAGCAAGTGAACAGAAAATTTTTGCTGGTGTTTGGGTGACCCGAAATCGGCATTCCAAGTTTTTGGGAACGGGAGGGGCATGGTCGATCTTAAGAGGGGGTGACCAGAAGTCTATCTACCAATTTTGGTGACTCTAGCTCTAAAACTGTGGAAGATATAAGCTTTCGCGATTTTTGGGGGCGGGAAGGGGCGTGGCCCCAAAAAATTTGGCCGATCTTTAGAGGGAGTGACAAGAAGTCTATTTTACAAATTTCTTGACTCTAGCTCTAAAACTGTGGAAGATATACATTTTCGCGATTTTTGGGGGCGGGAGGGGGCGTGGCCCCAAATTTTTTTTTACCAATATTTAGAGGGGCTGACCAGAATTCTATCTTCCAAGTTTAATGACTCTAGCTCTGAAACTGTGGAAGATATAAATTTTCGCGATTTTTGGTGGCGGGAGGGGCGGGGCCCCAAAATTTTTTGCCGATCTTTAGGGGGGCTGACAATAAGTCTATCCTCCAATTTTGGTGACTCTAGCTCTAAAACTGTGGAAGATATAAATTTTCGCGATTTTTGGGGGCGGGAGGGGGCGTGGCCCCAAAATTTTTTGCCGATCTTTAGGGGGGCTCGACAATAAGTCTATCCTCCAGTTTTGGTGGCCCTAGCTTTGAAACTGTGCGAGATATAGGCTTCCGTGTTTCGTGGGGGCGGGGTGGCTGGGGGGCGTTCTAGTAGGCGTGGCCGGAAAATCCAGGACGGAATATTTTGGTGTGGTCAGCCCTAGTCTAAATTCCAAATTTGGTTACTCTAGCTTAAAAATTGCGGGAAATATACACGTCTTATCGAATTGAGCATTCATGTATATCGATTTTCGCGATTACGGGGGCGGTTGTGGGCGTGGTCGAAATTTTTTCTGTGATCTGTAGAGGACGTTGCCAGTTATATATATTCCAAATATGGTGACCTTAGCTCCAAAACTGCGGGATATATAAGCATTTCAAATTATTTTGGGAGGGGGTGCTGGTGGGCGTAATAATAGGCGTGACCGATAAACCTCGCATCCAATTTTTTCGGGCGGTCACCAGCAATATACCTTCCAAATTTGATTACTCTAGCTTCAAAATTGTGGGAGATATTCACGTTTAATCGATTTGTGATTTGAGGTGTATTGACATGTCATCGATTTGGCAGCCTCCCAGTTGGCGTGGCATAAATTTGAAAAAAACTTGATCTGAAGCAGATAGCTATAATCATAACACAAAAGATTTCAAGAGTCTATCTAATATCGTTTCGGAAATACGTGCGTTCATCCAGACAGACAGACGGACAGACGGACGTCCTGATGGACATCCGACAAAACCAATATACTATGAGTACCTTCGGTATCAGAGTATACAAAATTAAATAAAACAAGTGGAGAAGGATTATCTTCGGCGTGCCGAAGATTAAATACTCTTTTCGAACCTTAAAGCAAATTTTACTATTTTTCCGTGACTGCTTATTTAATTCGCAGATATTAATGTCGCATACATATACCCCTACGTATAAAATAAAATATATAAAGGTATTCATGTAAACAGGGACGTTTCACTATCCGCAGCTCGTGGACGCGTCCCTTAGCATTCAAAAGTGCTACCGAATTGAACAATAAACAAGTTTCAGTTTTTCCAAAAAGTCAAAACTACATTACATATGTATACTACAATATACATACCAAATTTTGTGCCTGTTGCTCTTATACCTTTCAAGGCCGCTGTCGGAAATTGAATTGTCATAAAACTTAATCTGAACATACGAGAGCTTATATTCAGAATTTGAGATCCATATTTTTTTTCGCGTGGCATTGGTTTTGCCAATGAATTTAAATTTTTCTCTTGAATTATTCTATTAAAGCTACTTTATGTATGAAAAAAAAATTAGAAACAATTTAGGAAATTGAAAATAAATGAATTTGACTACAGCTATTATATATTTGAAAAGAAGAATAAGAAAAAACGAAAATAAATGACCATTCGCCGCTGGTCTTGAACCCAGGACCTTTCGCTCAACAGTTCGCAACATTACCCACTACGCCACAAGCCGTTTTGATGATCGCTAACAAAATCCCTTGAAGAGCAGACTGTCAAAAGCTTTCTTGTTTTGCTTTTTACTGCTTACACCAAGCAGTTTTAAAAATCGCTGACAAACTCGATTTATACTGAGCTTTTGTTTTTTCGCGTTGGCATTGTTTTTGTTCTAAGCCATTGAAAGCAAATGAATTTGATTACAGTTATATATTTGAAAAGAAGAATAAGAAAAAATGAAAATAAACGACCAGTCGCCGCTGGTCTTGAACCCAGGACCTCTCGCTCACCAGTTTGCAACTTTACCCCTTACGCCACAAGTTGTTTTGATGATCGCTGACAAAATTGCTTGAAGAGCCGACTGTTACAAATTTCCTTGTTTTGTTTTCCTGCAACCTGCAACTCGCGTTTGACAGCATTTGTTTTTTCGCGTGGCATTGTTTTTGTTCTAAGCCATTGGAAGCAAGTTAATTTGATTACAGTTATATGTATATGTGAAAGGAAAAAAAAAGAAAAAAGTATTAAATTAACAATCAGTCGCCGCCGAGGCTCGAACTTGCGAAACCTGCGTTCGTTAGCGCGGCTCTTTACGCCTTACGCCACAAACCGTTTGGATGATCGATGACAAAATACCTTGAAGAGCAGACTATCAAAAGCTTTCTTGCGCTTTACTTTGTTTGCTCATATGCACCTGTTTTTTCAAAATATTTAATGACGCATATCTTCGCTGTTTATGACTCAATCGATTTGCGATTTTACCCATTGATGAGTTATAAGGATGTTCAAGTGTACAAGGAAATTTAAGGCAATTGCTTTGAAAACATCGGATTTATGGCCAAAACCGACTTTGAGGTGTATGGCAGCTATAAGATATAGTGGTCCGATCCGGCCGGCTCCGACCAATGTGCTGTCCCCTTGAATAATAAGTGTCTGTGCAAAGTTGCATCGCGATAGCTCAAAAACTGAGGGACTAGTTTGCATACATACAGACAGACAGACAGACAGACAGACAGACAGACAGACAGACAGACAGACGGACATGGCTAGATCAATTTGTTTTGTTTTTATAAGCATATTGGCAGTAACTTTTGGGGGTCTCAGACGCTTCCTTCTATGCGTTACAAACTTCAGGACAAACTTAATATACTATTTTCTTCGAAAAGATTTTAACCAGTAAATTGTTTCAGAAATCAAATAGTAATTAAAGAATGTTGCATTCCCCTAGTAAAAACGTTCATTTTGTTTTAAAGAAAAAGTACGTTATCCAGTTTTCCGACAGGAACACAATCTTTACAAGTAAGAGTGCTCTAGTCGGGAGTGCCCGACTAGGAAAAACCCTGAACCCAGTTCTGACTTCCATTAATACTTGCCTAATAGTGTGCATACATACAAGCACACACATACTGCAAGCAGTGCATGCGGTTTAAGCAGTTAGCTTGCTTTTCGCTGAGCCCCATACAATGGAAAGTTAAATCTCAAATAACTTCTGTGTTTATTATCCGATCTTACTGAAATTTTTGGGACATACAATTGTCAATAATATGTGTAACCAAAGCAAATTGCAGGGTCGTATCTTCAACTTTTGGGGGGATTGGGGGGTGGTATCCAAAAAGTGAAATATTTGTTACATGTGTATGCTATTCGAGATTATTTGGGGTCTCTAGCTCTTATATCTTTGAAGCTATGTCCCAAAAACGCTAGTCTAAAATCGAAATTTATCGATAACTTTTGAATGCGACGAGTTATCGAACAAATGAAATAAACTTGATCTGTCCCGGGACTAGGAGATCTTATATTCCAAATATGAAGTCTCTAGCTCTTATAGTCTCTGATATCTGCGTGTTCATACAGACATACGGACGGACGGACAGACAGACAGACGGACATGGCTAAATCGACTTGGCTGTTGATACTGATCAAGAATATATATACCTTATATGGTCGGAGATGCTTCCTTATGCCTGTTACATACATTTGCACAAAACCATAATACCGTTTTTACCCATTTTTAATGGGTTCAGGGTATAAAAACACAGCAACACGTTGTAAAAGCAGACGCAGTTAACGCAATACATTGTGAGCTGCGTATCCTAGCCTTAATCCAACACAGGTTGGTTGAAGCATTTCATTCGACCACATTCGAAAACTCCAAATATATTGTCATTGACATAACTGACAGTACAGAACAGAGAGAAATAGCCACGTCGGAACAGAAACGTGCTCATCATGCAGCTGAAGATAACGTGAAACAAACCCTTCGGGATTATTTCTTCCCTAAAATGGGCCGGTTATTAACGGAAATAGCCTTAAACCGTAATATATGTACCATGGGAAAATATAATCATCACCCTACCAAACAAACGATGGGAAAAACTCCAATACCATCTTATGAGGGAGAAATTCTGCATGTCGACATTTATTCTAGTGACAAGAAATATTTTTTGACATGCATCGACAAATTTTCCAAATTCGCAGTGGTTCATGCTATTCGCTCACGTGCAATCGTGGACATCAAAGCACCGATATTACAACTCATAAACTTCTTTCCAAAGACAAAAACAATTTACTATGAAAACGAAAAATCGTTCAATTCCGAAACCATCAGATCAATACTGATAAATAATTTCAGCATTCAAGTTTCAAATACACCACCCCTACACAGCACTTCCAACGGACAAGTTAAACCATTCGACAGTACCCTTGGGGATATAAGTCGATGCTTTAGAATGGAGAAACACTTGACCGACATGGTCGATATTATCCTTCTCGCGATCATAAAATATAAGAGGTCAATACACTCTGTGACAGACAAAAACCCGATAGAAGTCATCCGATGCCCGTAGAGCTGACAGCGCGAAATAAAGATAAAATCACATTGGCACAAGAAAAGAAATACCAAGTAGCGGAAAAAGTATGGTTGAATCCCAACAAAAGATTGGGAAATAAACTATCAATCTTGCGCTCAGAAGAAAAAATAGATGCAAATATGGACACAACGGTTCTTATAAAAGGTGGGGTGGTCCATAAGGACAACTTAAAATAGCCCCCTTATTTACTTAATTTTTATTGTTTACTAAGTTAACCCATTTCAATAAGATAGATAGATAAGGGTTTTCATAATCATTTTACTATAGGTTAGGATATTTGCTTGGACTGACTCTGACAATGACTACTTTGACAATAGCGACTTCAAGACTCACCGATTACTCTCACGCTCACTACATACCCATTATTGACGGTGACGTGACTATCTAGGACGAACATGGGTACGTAGAACATACGATGAACATAACATATCACAATATTTGTGAAGGATGAGCTTCCCAGTCAGTCGGCCGGGGACACAGAGAAAGTATGGGTGTCTATAGGCACTCCATGTTGTCGGAGCTGTCTAAAGAATTGTCACCAGACAATTTACTTATTGTTTTTTCCAATTTGTTTGGGAATTTTAATATTCTTAGAGTTTTTTTAGAGGTAGTCCTAGGGAGGACCTGGACAATCGTTTTTTATTTTGTAATTGGTATCTTGTTTGTGTTGGATGTGCTGGGTAGTACGGAGACAAGATCATTCAAGTCGCTATAATCAACGGGTGCTTATTATTAGGAACTGAAGGTGTTTCGCTTTGTTGTGTAGTTTTGACCTTTTCAGCGTATGTTGAGCAGTCAGTTTAATGGTTTTTCTTATATAATTCGTATGATGTCTTATTGTCTACTTGGAGGTTAGTTTTAATTGCTATAATTTATTTTTGTTTCATGTAAATTTGACATTTTTTGTCAGTTGAGCTATGGGTAATATTATCAATATATTATATAATCAATATTATATATGTATCAACAGTCGAGTCGATTTAGCCATGTCCGTCCGTCGGTCCGCCTGTTTGTATGAACACGCGGATATCAGAGACTACAAGAGCTAGAGACTTCATATTTGGAATATAAGTTCTCGTAGTCCCGGGACAGATCAAGTTTATTTCATTTTATCGATATCTCGTCTCGTTAAAAAGTTATTGATAAATTTCGTTTTCATACCAGCGTTTTTGGGCCATAACTTAAAAGTTCTAATAGCTAGAGGCCCCAAATTTGGAATGTATAATCTCAAATATCATACACATGTTGCAACAATTTCACTTTTTGGATACCACCCACCAATCCCCCTAAAAGATATGACCTTTCAATTTGGTTTCGTCACACTTTTTATAGCCAATGTTTTGTCCAAAAAATTTCAGAAAGATCTGACAATAAACACAGAAGTTATTTAAAATTTTAGAGCAAGCTAACTGCTTAAACCGCTTGCACTGCTTGTACTGCAGCATATGTGTGTTTGTATGTATACACACTGATAGATAAGTACGTATTTTTGTAAGGACTGGGTTCAGGGTATCTCCTAGCCAGGCATTCCCGACTAGAGCACTCTTACTTGTTTGTTATACTCTTTCCAAAGAAAATAGTATATTAAGCTTGTGCTGAAGTTTGTAACGCATAGAAGGAAGCGTCGCAGACCCCCAAAAGTTACTGCCAGTATGCTTAGAATGACAAAACAAATTGATCTAGCCATGTCCGTCTGCCTGTATGTATGCAAACTAGTCCCTCAGTTTTTGAGCTATCGTTATAAAACTTTGCACAGAGACTTATTATTCATCGGGACAGCACATTGGTCGGAACCGGCCGGATCGGACCACTATATCTTATATCTGTCATACAACTGGAAGTCGGTTTTGGCCATAAGTCCCATGTTTTCAAAGCTATCGCAATGAGACTTTGCACATATATTTATTATTCAAACATACATAACATTGATCGGAGACGGCCGGATCGGATCACTATATCTCATAGCTGCCATATAACTGGAAGCCGGTTTTGGCCATAAATCCCATGTTTTCAAAGCTATCGCGATGAAACTTTGCACAGATACTTATTATTCAAACACACATCACATTGATCGGAGCCGGACGGATCGGATCACTATATCTTACAGCTGCCATACAACTGGAAATAAATTTAATATTTCAATTCAAATTAATATCATATGATATCAATTTGACAGATGAAAGTGCTGCAGTTAGCAGGGTGAAAATTGTCTAAGGGTTCGAAAAGAGAATAAAATCTTCGGCACGCAGAAGATATTCCTTTCCCACTTGTTTTTTGTTTTGTTAAGATAAATAATACAATGCAGCTCGATTTTTCATCCAGAGATCTAAGTATTTGCACTTTTCTGAAGCACTTGACACCCAAACAACAAACATATATTTCTGTTAAAAATTTTTCCCGTTTTTTCGACGATTGTAAAAGGTGACAGTATATATAAGAATATAACTTGAGTTATAACTTTATCTTGTACATTTTTTTGCATCAGTTTTCTTCAAAATTTTTGTAAATTTACAGAAATTGCGCCTTCAATTTTCAAACGAGAGGTGTATATTTTCCAAAAAAACAATTGTTTTCAGTTTTCATTGAATATTGAATTTCATCTTTAAAAATAAGTTTGAGCCCGATCGGATTGAAAATTTATTTGATATTATATAAATGATATTACGGAAAAAAGGTAAGTAAATAAATCTCTGTTATGCAATAGATTTTAATATTTATTAAACTCAACTGAGCGATCGAGTATCTGCTTAAGAACTGAAACATCAGGTACTTATTTCTACCCAGTATAGCCCGTGGCTCACGGCAGCGCCGGAGCATAGCCCATGGCTCGCGGCAGAGCCTGTGACAGAACGCTGACTCGGCGCTTCGTGACCCTTCTTGTTGCGGTCAATCAGCGCTCGCATGCAAGTGTCAGGTTCCGTTGACGACTTTGTTGCAGCCGCGTCCGGTCTAATGGCTCGATCAGCATATTTAGCATTGCGCATGTTAACGCCTGTCGGGGTTAAGTGGGATCCGTCCTCGGTTTCTCGTAAGGGTGCCGCTGGTTTAATTCGGCACTTTTAATTTCTGCTCAGCACGCCGTTATTGTTGGAGTATAGGGTTCCGATCAGAGAGATGCGGTCGTCATAAGTCACTAAGTACGTTCCTTGGACCAGCTGACTTATGCCCTTGCCATCTTCGACTTCGATAGTCGTGTCGTTGCGATGGTCCCAGACACCAGCTGTTGGCGTATGCAGTCTCTTGCAGAAGGTGGTGCTTACAGCGGCGTCACATTCACGAACTTCGAAGGTTTGCGCACCGCTATCGGCTACCGTGTTATATTTTTCTAAATCTACAATTTAATTTTTATGCTGTACTGGAAATACAGGTATTTTCTTACAAACTGATTTAGGCTTAGGATATATTTGTGATTATATTTGTGAAATGCTCACTTGCAAATTCTTTGATGTCTACGCTGTCCGGAATAAGTGGGCTGATAAAGTTAATTTTCGTGTGTCAACTAACATTTCTATATGTCCGAGGTCAGTGTTAAGTATCCTTTTCATATGGTCTTTTGGGAAAAGGGCTAGCGTCCTTCTGGTTTCTTCGGCGTAAGTTTCGTAGTTTTCGATGTTATGTTCATCGTATGTCCTACGTACCCATGTTCGTCCCAGATAGTCACGTTACCGTCAATTATGGGTATGTAGTGAGCGTGAGAGTAATCGGTGAGTCTAGAAGTCGCTATTGTCAAAGTAGTCATTGTCAGAGTCAGTCCAAGCTGATATCCTAACCTATAGTAAAATGAATATGAAAACCTCTTTTTATCTTATTAAAATGGGTTAACTTAGTAAACAATAAAAATTAAGTAAATAAGGGGGCTATTTTAAGTTGTCCTTATGGACCACCCTCCCTTTTATAAGAACCATTGTGCCCATTTTTGCTTCTATTTTTTCTTCTGAGCACAAGATTGATAGTTTATTTCAAAATCTTTTGTTGGGATTCAACCATACTTTTTCCGCTACTTGGTATTTCTTTTCTTGTGCCAATGTGATTATACTCTTTTCGAAGAAAATAGTATATTAAGTTTGTCCTGAAGTTTGTAACGCATAGAAGGAAGCGTCTGAGACCCCCAAAAGTTACTGCCAATATGCTTATAAAAACAAAACAAATTGATCTAGCCATGTCCGTCTGTCTGTCTGTCTGTCTGTCTGTATGTATGCAAACTAGTCCCTCAGTTTTTGAGCTATCGCGATGCAACTTTGCACAGACACTTATTATTCAAGGGGACAGCACATTGGTCGGAGCCGGCCGGATCGGACCACTATATCTTATAGCTGCCATACACCTCAAAGTCGGTTTTGGCCATAAATCCGATGTTTTCAAAGCAATTGCCTTAAATTTCCTTGTACACTTGAACATCCTTATAACTCATCAATGGGTAAGATCGCAAATCGATTGAGTCATAAACAGCGAAGATATGCGTCATTAAATATTTTGAAAAAACAGGTGCATATGAGCAAACAAAGTAAAGCGCAAGAAAGCTTTTGATAGTCTGCTCTTCAAGGTATTTTGTCATCGATCATCCAAACGGCTTGTGGCGTAAGGCGTAAAGAGCCGCGCTAACGAACGCAGGTTTCGCAAGTTCGAGCCTCGGCGGCGACTGATTGTTAATTTAATACTTTTTCTTTTTTTTTCCTTTCACATATACATATAACTGTAATCAAATTAACTTGCTTCCAATGGCTTAGAACAAAAACAATGCCACGCGAAAAAACAAATGCTGTCAAACGCGAGTTGCAGGTTGCAGGAAAACAAAACAAGGAAATTTGTAACAGTCGGCTCTTCAAGCAATTTTGTCAGCGATCATCAAAACAACTTGTGGCGTAAGGGGTAAAGTTGCAAACTGGTGAGCGAGAGGTCCTGGGTTCAAGACCAGCGGCGACTGGTCGTTTATTTTAATTTTTTCTTATTCTTCTTTTCAAATATATAACTGTAATCAAATTCATTTGCTTTCAATGGCTTAGAACAAAAACAATGCCAACGCGAAAAAACAAAAGCTCAGTATAAATCGAGTTTGTCAGCGATTTTTAAAACTGCTTGGTGTAAGCAGTAAAAAGCAAAACAAGAAAGCTTTTGACAGTCTGCTCTTCAAGGGATTTTGTTAGCGATCATCAAAACGGCTTGTGGCGTAGTGGGTAATGTTGCGAACTGTTGAGCGAAAGGTCCTGGGTTCAAGACCAGCGGCGAATGGTCATTTATTTTCGTTTTTTCTTATTCTTCTTTTCAAATATATAATAGCTGTAGTCAAATTCATTTATTTTCAATTTCCTAAATTGTTTCTAATTTTTTTTTCATACATAAAGTAGCTTTAATAGAATAATTCAAGAGAAAAATTTAAATTCATTGGCAAAACCAATGCCACGCGAAAAAAAATATGGATCTCAAATTCTGAATATAAGCTCTCGTATGTTCAGATTAAGTTTTATGACAATTCAATTTCCGACAGCGGCCTTGAAAGGTATAAGAGCAACAGGCACAAAATTTGGTAAGTATATTGTAGTATACATATGTAATGTAGTTTTGACTTTTTGGAAAAACTGAAACTTGTTTATTGTTCAATTCGGTAGCACTTATGAATGCTAAGGGACGCGTCCACGAGCTGCGGATAGTGAAACGTCCCTGTTTACATGAATACCTTTATATATTTTATTTTATACGTAGGGGTATATGTATGCGACATTAATATCTGCGAATTAAATAAGCAGTCACGGAAAAATAGTAAAATTTGCTTTAAGGTTCGAAAAGAGTATTTAATCTTCGGCACGCCGAAGATAATCCTTCTCCACTTGTTTTATCTTAATTTCGCGCTGTCAGCTCTACGGGCATCGGATGACTTCTATCGGTTTTTTGTCTGTCACAGAGTGTATTGACCTCTTATATTTTATGATCGCGAGAAGGATAATATCGACCATGTCGGTCAAGTGTTTCTCCATTCTAAAGCATCGACTTATATCCCCAAGGGTACTGTCGAATGGTTTAACTTGTCCGTTGGAAGTGCTGTGTAGGGGTGGTGTATTTGAAACTTGAATGCTGAAATTATTTATCAGTATTGATCTGATGGTTTCGGAATTGAACGATTTTTCGTTTTCATAGTAAATTGTTTTTGTCTTTGGAAAGAAGTTTATGAGTTGTAATATCGGTGCTTTGATGTCCACGATTGCACGTGAGCGAATAGCATGAACCACTGCGAATTTGGAAAATTTGTCGATGCATGTCAAAAAATATTTCTTGTCACTAGAATAAATGTCGACATGCAGAATTTCTCCCTCATAAGATGGTATTGGAGTTTTTCCCATCGTTTGTTTGGTAGGGTGATGATTATATTTTCCCATGGTACATATATTACGGTTTAAGGCTATTTCCGTTAATAACCGGCCCATTTTAGGGAAGAAATAATCCCGAAGGGTTTGTTTCACGTTATCTTCAGCTGCATGATGAGCACGTTTCTGTTCCGACGTGGCTATTTCTCTCTGTTCTGTACTGTCAGTTATGTCAATGACAATATATTTGGAGTTTTCGAATGTGGTCGAATGAAATGCTTCAACCAACCTGTGTTGGATTAAGGCTAGGATACGCAGCTCACAATGTATTGCGTTAACTGCGTCTGCTTTTACAACGTGTTGCTGTGTTTTTATACCCTGAACCCATTAAAAATGGGTAAAAACGGTATTATGGTTTTGTGCAAATGTATGTAACAGGCATAAGGAAGCATCTCCGACCATATAAGGTATATATATTCTTGATCAGTATCAACAGCCAAGTCGATTTAGCCATGTCCGTCTGTCTGTCTGTCCGTCCGTCCGTATGTCTGTATGAACACGCAGATATCAGAGACTATAAGAGCTAGAGACTTCATATTTGGAATATAAGATCTCCTAGTCCCGGGACAGATCAAGTTTATTTCATTTGTTCGATAACTCGTCGCATTCAAAAGTTATCGATAAATTTCGATTTTAGACTAGCGTTTTTGGGACATAGCTTCAAAGATATAAGAGCTAGAGACCCCAAATAATCTCGAATAGCATACACATGTAACAAATATTTCACTTTTTGGATACCACCCCCCAATCCCCCCAAAAGTTGAAGATACGACCCTGCAATTTGCTTTGGTTACACATATTATTGACAATTGTATGTCCCAAAAATTTCAGTAAGATCGGATAATAAACACAGAAGTTATTTGAGATTTAACTTTCCATTGTATGGGGCTCAGCGAAAAGCAAGCTAACTGCTTAAACCGCATGCACTGCTTGCAGTATGTGTGTGCTTGTATGTATGCACACTATTAGGCAAGTATTAATGGAAGTCAGAACTGGGTTCAGGGTTTTTCCTAGTCGGGCACTCCCGACTAGAGCACTCTTACTTGTAAAGATTGTGTTCCTGTCGGAAAACTGGATAACGTACTTTTTCTTTAAAACAAAATGAACGTTTTTACTAGGGGAATGCAACATTCTTTAATTACTATTTGATTTCTGAAACAATTTACTGGTTTTTCACTGTTGTCGTATCTGTCGTTAGGTCAAATGGCTTCTTGACAATGGGCTTCGATAGTATCACATCTTCAGAGGCTAGTAACTCTTTCAACTTGTTTGGAGCTTCCAGCTGTTCTGGTGTCAAATCAAGTTTTATTTTCCTTGAATGATTGGCGCTGATTTTACCGTTTTCGCCTTTTAAGACGTCCGTTAGGGGTCTCGCGAATTTGGGCAATTCTACTATGAAGCACCTGTAATAACTTGCTAGTCCCAAAAATTATCTGAGACTGAATAAGTTTTGGGGGTTGGAAATCTTTTATAGCCTGAACTTTTGCAGGTGCAGCTTGTAATTCCACCTCTGCACACAGTGAATACCAAATACTCCACGCTCTGTTTGAAGAACTTGGATTTTGCTTGGAAACCCTCATGCCGGCATCCCGAAGACTTTTCAAAATCCACTGAATGGGTTTGATGTGGTCTTCTTTGTTTATGGAGAAAATTTTTACGTCGTCCACGTACACGTAACAAGATTTCCCGATTTGATCCCGGAGGTCATCGTCTATTGCCCTCTGGAATCTTCTCTTTTCGGTGCCTTTTTCCGCCAATTATATTTGATGAAAGCCTGATTTGAGGTCAAATGTTGTTAAATATTGTGCCTCGCCAATATATGACAGTTTTGTCGAAAAGGAAGGGATTGGATATTTATCATCCGTTGTTTTTTGGTTTATTTTGCGAAAATCAATTACCATACGTTTTAACTTGTGGCCTACTTCGTCAACACCCTTTTTATCGACAACCCACATTGTGTTGTTATAGGGCGATTTGGACGGCCTTTTTATGCCATTCGCTAGAAGTTGTTTAACCTCTGCATTGACAAATTCAGACACGCCCATGGGACATGGGTACAACTTGAAGTACACCGGTTCGCTATCCGTTCGGATAGTAGCGACAGTATTAATGTTGTATGGTAGAGATTCATTAATATTTGCAAATGCCCTAACCGTTTGGTCAATCATTTTATTAAATATACTTCTGACTGCAACGGGAACATCTTAGTCACTGATTTGGATTAAACTTACGTTTTGACATTTTGCGAATCTAATCGGCTCGAAGCCGTGATCGTGATTAATAATATTATTTGTTAAATCTATTTTTGCAAGGGCAGGATTATCTATGGCGTGCCGAAGATTTTTTACTCTTTTCGAACCTTAAGACAATTTTCACTACTGCCAACTGCAACACTGAAATTTATATAAAATAAATAAAAAAATAAATAGAAAATATGTCTTCCTATAAGGATAAAATTAAAATAAATAAATGATCAGTCGCCGCTGGTAATCGAATATGCGACCTTCCGTTTATCAGCGCGTCACTTTACCCCTCAAGCCACCAGCCGTTTTATTGATCGCTGACGAAATCTCTTGGTGAGTGGACTGTTAAATACTTGCATGTTTTGTTTTTGTTATAAGATATTGGTAGCAAATGAATTTGATAACAGTTATTTTATATTTGAAGAGAAGAATAAGAAAAAAATTAAAATAAATGATTGGTCCGCGCGTCACTTTAACACATAAGCCACAAGCCGTTTTGATGATCGCTGGTAAAATCGCTTGAATAATAGACTGTTAAAAACTTACGTGCGCTTGACTTTGTTTGCTTGAATGCACTTCGCTATTTATAACTCAATCGTTTTGTAATTTTCCTCTCTGCTTACTTATAAGGATGTTCAAGTGTACAAGGAAATTAAAAGCAATTGCTTTGAAAACATCGGATTTTTGGCCAAAACCGACTTAGAGTTGTATGGTAGCTATAAGATATGGTGGTCCGATCCGGCCTGTTCCGACCAATGTGCTGTCCCTTTGAATAATAAGTCTCTGTGCCAAGTTTTATCGCGATATCTCAAAAACTGAGGGACTAGATCCCATACATGGACAGACAGACGGACATGGCTACGTCAATTTGTTTTGCCCTTTTGAGCATACTGGCAGTAACTTTTGGGGGTCTCCGACTCTTCCTCCTATGCATTACACTTGTTTTATACCATTTTCTTTGAAAAGAGTATAAAACAAGTGGGAAAGGATTATCTTCGGCGTACCGAAGATTTTATACTGTTTTCGAACCTTTAGGTAATTTTCTCGCTGCCAATTGCACCACGAAAATTTCATATGCTGTAATAAATCGTCTTATCGCGTAACATTTATTATTTTTGTTGTTCTAAGAATTGGTATCATATGAATTTAAATTTTTTTTGTGATATATTTAATTTATTGCCAGTTGTATAGCTATAAGATATAGTGATCCGATCCGGCCGGCTCCGACAAATGTGATTTCTCTTTGAATAATAAGTATATGTGCAAAGTTTCATTGTGATAGCTTTAACAACATGTGATATATGGCCAAAACAAACTTCGAGTTGCATGGCAGCTATAAGATATATCTATCCGATATGTCCCGTTCCGATCAATGTACCGTCATTATGAAAACTTAAACATTGCTTGTTTAAAGATTATTTTATATAGTCTTTCAAAGGCTGACGCATATATCGATTGGGTCAATATGCCAACTGCACCACCGAAATATTTAATGACGCATGTATTTGCTATTTAAACGGGAATCAATCTAAATGAAATTTTAAACATTAATGAGAATGTTTAAGAGTACAAGGATATTTAAGGCGATAGCTTTGAAAAGATCGAATTTATGGCCAAAAACTTCCAGTTGTATGACAGCTATAAGATATAGTGGTCCGATCCGGAGATAGAGTATGAAAAACGATTTTGATATGAAAAATGTATTGGCACACATTTTTAAAAATAGTGGTATTTAGATGATAATTAATATTTCCTATTTTGATGGCTAAGCGAACTTTACTAACGGCTTTTTAGCGCCTGTTTGTTAATATTTTTTTTGCATTTTCCGTGCATAAATCAACCTTTTAAAAATTCTTTGACGTTATATGGTTCAGCAAATTCCAAAAGTGCTCAGTTCGACCCATATTCGTTTATTGTTGTGGCGTTTTTAATACCAAAGGTATTCATAGTATACGGAGTTTTTGTCATGTCCGTAAGGCCGTCCGTATGTTCGTCTGTCCGGATGAACGCAACTTTTTTTTGGTACTATTGAAGATAGAGACTTGAAGCTTTGTAGATTCACGTTGACAACATTTCGATACAGCATACAAGTGGGAAAGGATTATCTTCGGCGTGCTGAAGATTCTATACTCTTTTCGAACCTTTACGCAATTTTTACTCTGCCAACTGCACCACTGAAATTTCAAAAGTAGTAAAAAATCGTTTTATCGCGTGGCATTTTGTTTTTTGCTCTAAGAATTGGTATCAAATGAATTTCAATATTTCTTTTAAATTATTGAATTAAAGCTATTTGATA
Organism: Drosophila flavopinicola; assembly: GCA_035042425.1. Lineage (NCBI taxonomy): Eukaryota > Metazoa > Arthropoda > Insecta > Diptera > Drosophilidae > Drosophila > Drosophila flavopinicola. The sequence goes on along the minus strand of JAWNLL010000087.1, from coordinate 6,955 downwards.
TACATTTCAAAAAAATAATTAGAAAAACATAAAAAGCAATAAGTCGCTGGAATTTGAACCATGTTCTCCCCTTTTTCAGCGCAGCACTCTAATACTTACGGCACCAAGCAGTTTGAAATGCGCTGACAAACTCGATTATACTGAGCATTTGTTTTGCGTTGTATGTGTAATGACCAGTCGCCGCTGAGTTTCGTACCCGCGAGCTTTCGTTTGATAGCGCCACTTTACCCCTTGCGACACAAGCAGTTTTGATGATCTATGACAAAATCCCTTGAACAGCAGACTGTCAAAAGCTAACTTGTTTTGTTTTCCTGCAACCTGCATCTCGAGCTTGTCAGCTTACACCAAGCAGTTTTAAAAATCGCTCACAAACTCGATTATACTGAGCATTTGTTTTTTCGCGCGGCATTGTTTTTGTTCTAAGACATTGGATGCAAATTAATTTGATTACAGTTATTTTATATTTGAAAAGCAAAATAAAAAAATATGAAAATAATTATTGGTCGCCGCTAGGAATTGAACCAGCACCTTTCGTTTGCCAGGGCGCAACTTTATCCCTTACGCCACAAGCAGTTTTGATGCTCGGTGACTGTCAAAAGCTTACTTGCGCTTGGGTTTGTTTGCTCATATGCACCTGTTTTTCAAAATATTTAATGACGCATATCTTCGCTATTTATGACTCAATCGTTTTGCAATTTAACCCATTGATGAGTTATAAGGATGTTCAAATGTACAAGGAAAAGCAATTGCTTTGAAAACATCGGATTTATGGCCAAAACCGACTTAGAGTTGTATGGCAGCTATAAGATATAGTAGTCCGATCCAGCAGGCACCGACCAATGTGCTGTTTCTTTGAATAATAAGTATCTGTGCAAAGTTTTATCGCGATAGCTTTGAAAACATGGGATTTATGACCAAAACCGACTTCAAGTTGTATGGCAGATATAGTGGTTCGATCCGGCCGGCTCCGACCAATGTGCTGTCCCCTTGAATAATAAGTGTCTGTGCAAAAATGCATCGCGATAGCTCAAAAACTGAGGTACTAGTTTGCATACATACAGACAGACAGACAGATAGACAGACAGACAGACGGACATGGCTAGATCAATTTGTTTTGTTTATCTAAGCGTACTGGCAGTAACTTTTAGGGGTCTCAGTCGCTTCCTTCTATGCGTTACAAACTTCAGCACAAACTTAATATACTATTTTCTTCGAAAAGAGTATAAACACGTGAATATTTCCCACAGTCTTAAAGCTATTGTAAGTTAGGCTTATGTAGGTTGGCGGTTGCTCAGCAACCGAATTTACCTCACTTGACCACCAAAACATAGTCTCGACTTAAGAATCATTGAAGTTTGGTTGTCGAAATGACATGAAAACTAACTCGCGACCATTTTCCTCCTCGTTTTAAATACATGAAAACAACTTGCAAAAATTTTAATTTATATAAATTCATAAATTTTCATGACGCACCCCGGTGGCGAATTTTAAAGTTTTAAGGTGCGACACGGTACACCCCGCACTCCACCGATCTTTATATGTAGGTAATATTTCAAAATAACATGCTAATTATTTTATTTTATTTTTTTATTTATTAATTGTCGACTATTGACAGTCGAGACAAAAGAATTTATATAAAATTATAAAACATTTAAGTGTATTTTCAAAATTTACATAAAATTTAAAATATTAAATATATTAAATTATAGATATAAAGTTAAAATTACGTTAAGTTCTGGGGATTTCAATAGCAAAATTAAATCATTGGTCCAACATTTGTTGCAAGGATAGAAAAACCCAATCTAACCAAAAATCAATCAAAATTTGTTTGGTAATTTGTTAATATTTAAAAGGAAAAAAGTATTTATAATTTGTAAGTATATACTACTAGAAAGTATTTTATAAAGTGAAAAATAGAAGATAGAGAGAAAAAAGAAAAATAAAGGAGCGAAATAAAGAAAGAAAAGGGAACATAGATTTAAACTAAACACTAGCAGAGGAGTCCCGTAAATACAAAAGAATATAAGATTTTATTAGTGGTAGAAAGAGCTCAACCGAGATTACATGGAACACTTTGTTGTAGTCCTTGCAAAGAATACGAAGGGGATTGTGCAAAGCGTAATCAGTCGTGCATGAAGGGAAAATCAAGGGGACGTAGTTTCTAGTTGGAATACTCGGAACAAAAAAGTCTAGGCGAGCTAACAGAAAGGATGAATCTATGTCGCCGTTAATTAACTTGTGAAGGAAGACAACACGAAGCGTTGTTCTACGGTTAAGTAACGACGGAAGATTAATAAGTAAAAGCCTACTGGAATACGATGGCAAACGGAGATTGGGATCCCAGTTAAGTCCACGTAAGGCAAACAGCAGAAATTGCTTCTGCACGGCTCTTGGAAGTTTTGGTACTGCGGACACCAAATACATGAGCATTATTCAAGGATAGGATGAACTAGAAAAACATAGAGCAGTTTTGTGGTGAAAGGATCGTTAAATTTTTTCGACGAACACTTAATAAAGCCAAGTACACCTTTTGCCTCATTAGTGATAGTCGACATATGCATTTTAAAGTTAAGCTTGTTGTCAAAAATGACTCCAAGATCTTTAACTGTAAAGATACGTTGCAATGGAACATTGTCAATCGTATGAGTGGTTAAGTAGGGTCTAGTCCGACTTAAAGTCATGAACATAAATTTTGAAGAATTCAGATGCAGTTGATTTGCCGAACACCAACGCTGCATAGAGTTCAAATCATCTTGCAGTAGAGTATGATACAAGGGATCGGTGTTCGAAAAAATGAGTTTCACATCATCTGCGTACATAGGAATACGAGAGTGTGATATGATAGAAGGCAGGTCATTAATGAAGAGAGTTAACAATAAAAGGTCCAAGATGACTACCTTGGGGTACACCAGAAGTAACGTGAACCATTTTCGAGATAGTCTACCTAAGCAATACTCTTTGAGTGCGACCTTTCAAATAGGTGGCAATCCATAAAAGAAATGAGGGACGGAATCCTAAACAATCAAGCTTATATAGCAATATATCGTGGTTAACAGAGTCAAATGCTTTACTTAAGGCAGTATTTATAACGTCAGTTTGCATTTTCGATAGAAATGCATCATTTACCAGGGAGGTAAACTCAAGTAAGTTGGTCGTAGTGGACCGACTCTTAATAAAACCATGTTGGGCAGGGGAAATAATCGACTTACAAAGATGTTGCAAAGTCGAAGTAAGGATTTTTCAAACAATTTTGGGATGGCTGATAACTTTGCAAAGCCTCTGTAGCTCGAAATATCTGCCTTCCCACCTTTTTTATATAAAGGAATAACAAGCGATTCCTTCCATATGGATGGGATGACTGCAGAACCAAGGGATGGATTCAAAAGCTAAGCAATGGTTGAGTCAGTAAGTACAGCACTCCTTAAGCACACAACTAGGGATGTTGTCAGGCCCTGGAGAGAAAGAAGATTTTAGAGATTTAATAGAAGATAGAAGTGAAGTGTTACAGATGGTTGGAGTAAATAGGTGGTTAGAAGATGAAATTTGAAAATGATAAGACACATTAGTGGGGGTGACAGACGAAAAGGTTGACTGAAAATATTTAGCAAATAGGTCAGAAGCAGCAGAATCATTACTAGCTTTTTCCATCCCAAGAAAAAACGAAGAAGGCAAAAATTGTAAAATTGTTTAGGATCATGACTAAACTGACGTTTGCAGCGAGCAAGATAATTCTCGTAGCATTGAGAGTTTAGAAGAAAAAAGTTTGAATTGGCTATAGAGTATTTAGACAAGTAGAAATTATAGCCAGACTTCTTAAATTTTTTAAAAAATTTTGATTTTTGGTTTTTTAAGTATGAAAGTCTTGGCGTGAACCATGGTGGTTTCTTTAAACAAGATGTTCGAACGTATTTAGGTATACAAACGCCAAAAAACGCATATATGTTTTCGTAAAATCTTTTAATAGCTAAAAAAGACCAATCAGTTGAATAAATAAGCTGATTAATTAGGGTGTAATTCCCCTTACGAAAACAAAATATTGGCATATTTGAGGTTGATGAAGGTAAGGCGGAGGCCTTTGAAAAGAAAAGAGACATTTCTATAGTGGGATGGTAAGAATCTTCAGGGAATGTTATTGGAAGTGACCTAGACACAGAAACACTGGGACAGTCGTTGATAAAAACGAGATCAAGTATCCTATTCAATTGGTTATGAATTGAATTGATCTGAAACAACGAAAGATCAAGCATGCCATCAAGCAAATCATGCTGAGCTGATGGAATAAGATAATTTGTGCTGCTGAAAAATTACCATATGATATTTGGCAGATTAAAATCGCCTAAAACCACAAGAAGGTCATTATCACGCACATGGGTAGAAACTTCTCTGATATAAGATATGTGTCGCATTTAAACTTGATTATCAGAAGAAGGAGGGATATAAAAGCAAGTAATAAAAAGAGCCTTTGATGGGAATATTACTTTAACAGCAACAATTTCTACATCAGCGGGCATAGTAAAATTAAAAATTTCCGATTGGAGCGTGGCTTTAATGGCAATTAGAACACCACCACCTCTAGTTGGCCGGTCACGTCTATAGATATTAAAATTATTTGAAAAAATTTCGCAATCAGAAACAGTAGTGTTTAACCAAGTTTCAGAGAAAGCGATAATATCTGACTCAAAAGATGTGCTATTGGAGAATAGACTTTTAAGTTTAGACATAAGGCCTCTAACATTCTGATATTTAATGGTAGTTAAATCGGAATTCAGTTTTTTGAGAGATTGTTGGATGCCGAACTACCAGCTGGAAGTGAGACAGGTGGAGCGGTGTTTCAATTTTTTGGCTTACATTCATGAACTATCATGTGTGGTGGCCAAAACTTCGGGTCACAAATTATGTGGAAAGTGTCATTCGGAACACTTATTTTGAAAGAAGATATTTCACGAGGTGAAGAAAAGGTAAATTTGGTAACTAAAACGCTAGCGGTAGTTTTGCTAGCAATATATGAGACTATAGAGTCTGAAGTAGTATCAGAAGCAAGCCTAGATATGAAAATTTGCTTCCTAGGGGCAACCACATTCAAAACTGGTGGTTGCGCTGAAATTGCAATATTTTTGTTGGTAAATCCAGTTTTAATCGGGCTATGAGAAGTTCTGCGTTTCCGCCGAGAAACAACTCGCACCGATGTTGAAAGATCTACAGAAGGGGGTATGATAGGATCCACTGGGGTCGGTAGTGGAGTAATTTGGAGGGATGGAGAAGGAGACATAGAAAGTATTGGCGAAACGTCCACATTTTTTGGAGTTGCCAAAAGAATCGGAGTCCACTGGACAGCAGTAGGCGGCACAGATACAGGCACACTTAAGAAGTGCGCCTCTACCTGGCGAGCAGGGGGGGACTCAAATTTATATTGGCTAAGCAGGTCAGCGCTTGATTCGAAATCATTCGCAATAAGCTTAGCCACAGTTTGCAATTTAGTAAACTGATTTCTCACGGAATCATACATGCGTGAGAAGTCAGTTTGTATGTCTATGCATACTGGGCACGACCATTTCAAGCCACCGCTGCCTTTTTTAGCAATTGCGGTGACTTTGTCACATTCGCGACCAGTAAGTCCTGCACATTTAACATGCATAATATCACACAACCAACAGAAAACAAGTAAGAGTGCTCTAGTCGGGAGTGCCCGACTAGGAGATACCCTGAACCCAGTCCTTACAATCATTCGTACTACTCTAAACACACACATGCTGCAGTACAAGCAGTACAAGCAGTGCAAGCGGTTTAAGCAGTTAGCTGGCTCTTTCGCTGAGCCCCACACAATGGAAAGTTAAATCGTAAATAACTTCTGTGTTTATTGTCCGATCTTATGGAAATTTTTGGGGCAAGCAATTGTCGATAATATGTGTTACCAAACCAAATTGCAAGGTCGTACCTTCAAAAATGCGTTTTTTTAACTTTTGGGGGGTTTGGGGGTGGTATCCAAAAAGTGAAATATTTGTTACATGTGTATGCTATTCGAGATTATACATGCCAAATTTGGGGTCTCTAGCTCTTATAACTTTGAAGTTATGTCCCAAAAACGCTAGTCTAAAATCAAAATTTATCGATAACTTTTGAATGCGACGAGTTATCGATCAAATGAAATAAACTTGATCTGTCCCGGGATTAGGAGAACTTATGTTCCAAATATGAAGTCTCTAGCTCTTGTTGTCTCTGATATCTGTGTGTTCATACAGACGGACGGACGGACAGACAGACGGACATGGCTAGATCGACTCGGCTGTTGATACTGATCAATAATATATATACTTTATATGGTCGGAGATGCTTCCTTATGCCTGTTACATACATTTGCACAAAACCATTATACCCTTTTTACCCATTTTTAATGGGTTCAGGGTATAATAAATTGTGGCTGTGCAGCATCATCAGCCTGCTTAAAAGTGCAATTTAGTTTGCAGCACGACATATTGACTACTGGGGTCTAACAAATTACACAAATATGATACAAAAATTTGCGAGAGCGCAAAGCAAAGAGAGGCGTAGAAAAAAAACCACTCAAGTTTAACTCAAAACTAGAGTAAATACACAAATAATGCGTGTGAAGAACAAAACAACAACAAGTAAGGTGAGCGCGATGCACAAAGAGAATATGCACAAGCGAACACACGCACAAACATATGCTTGCAAACGAAAGCACCGAAACAAGATAAGCAGAAAGAAAAAGAAGAACACAAACAACAAGTGCAGAACTGGCGCCGCGTTAATAAATTGAATAATTGCTATTATTCGATGCACAGTTGATAAAACTTTTCACAAAAACCAAAGCGTTATCACTTGACCACAATATTAAGACAATTTTAGATAATTAAATGCTTAAACAGCGTTAAGAAAAAATAAAAGTTGCGGAGAACAATAAAACACGTCAATTACACTCAAGCTGAGATCTCTC
>JAWNLL010000086.1:0-20000 GCA_035042425.1 Drosophila flavopinicola | reverse complement strand
AAATAGGTCAGAAGCAGCAGAATCATTACTAGCTTTTTCCATCCCAAGAAAAAACGAAGAAGGCAAACCAGAAGATTTGCGCTTAGAATTCACAAAATTGTAAAATTGTTTAGGATCCTGACTAAACTGACGTTTGCAGCGAGCAAGATAATTCTCGTAGCATTGAGAGTTTAGAAGAAAAAAGTTTGACTTGGCTATAGAGTATTTAGACAAGTCGAAATTAGAGCCAGACTTCTTAAATTTTTTAAAAAATTTTGATTTTTGGTTTTTTAAGTAAGAAAGTCTTGGCGTGAACCATGGTGGTTTCTTCAAACCAGATGTTCGAACGTATTTTGGTATACAAACGCCAAAGAGCGCATATATGTTTTCGTAGAATCTTTTAATAGCTACATCTATATCAACAGCATTGTCTAAAAAAGACCAATCAGTTGAATAAATAAGCTGATTAAGTAGGGTGTAATTCCCCTTACGAAAACATAAATATTGGCATATTTGAGGTTGGTGAAGGTAAGGCGGAAGCTTTTGAACAGAAAAGAGACATTTCTAAAGTGGGATGGTAAGAATCTTCAGGGACTGTTATTGGAAGTGACCTAGACACAGAAGCACTGGGACAGTCGTTGATAAAAACGAGATCAAGTATTCTATTCAATTGGTTATGAATTGAATTGATCTGAAACAACGAAAGATCAAGCATGCCATCAAGAAAATCATGCTGAGCTGACGGAATAAGATAATTTGTGCTGCTGAAAAATTACCATATGATATTTGGCAGATTAAAATCGCCTAAAACCACAAAAAGGTCATTATCACGCACATGGGTAGAAACTTCTCTGATATAAGATATGTGTCTCATATAAACTTGAATATCAGAAGACGGAGGGATATAAGAGCAAGTAATAAAAAGAGCCATTGATGGGAATATTACTTTAACAGCAACAATTTCTACATCAGCGGGCATAGTAAAATTAAAAATTTCCGATTGGAGCGTGGCTTTAATGGCAATTAGAACACCACCACCTCTATGTCGGCCGGTCACGTCTATAGATATTAAAATTATTTGAAAAAATTTCGCAATCAGAAACAGTAGTGTTTAACCAAGTTTCAGAGAAAGCGATAATATCTGACTCAAAAGATGTGCTATTAGAGAATAGACTTTTAAGTTTAGACATAAGGCCTCTAACATTCTGATATTGAATGGTAGTTAAATCAAAATTCAGTTTTTTGAGGGATTGCTGGATGCTGAACTACCAGCTGGAAGTGAGACAGGTGGAGGGATGTTTCGAATTTTTGGCTTAAATTCATGAACAATCATGTGTGGTGGCCAAAATTTCGGGTCACAAATTATGTGGAAAGTGTCATTTGGAACACTTATTTTGAAAGACGCTATTTCACGAGGTGAAGAAAAATTAAATTTGGTGACTAATACGCTAGCGGTAGTTTTGCTAGCAATGTATGAGACTATAGAGTCTGAAGTAGTATCAGAAGCAAGCCTAGATATAAAAACTTGCTTCCTAGGGGCAATCACATTTAAAACTGGTGGTTGCGCTGAAATTGCAATATTAGTATTGTTGCTAATTCCAGTTGTAATCGGGCTATGAGATGTTCTGCGTTTCCGCCGAGAAACAACTCGCACCGATGTTGACAGATCTACAGAAGGGGGTATGATAGGATCCACTGTGGTCGGTAGTGGAGTAATTTGGAGGGATGGAGAAGGAGACAAAGAAAGTATTGGCGAAACGTCCACATTTTTTGGAGTTGCCAAAAGAGTCGGAGTACACTGGACAGCAGAAGGCGGCACAGATACAGGCACACTTAAGAAGTGCGACTCTAACTGGCGAGCAGGGGGGACTCAAATTTATATTGGCTAAGCAGTTCAGCGCTTGATTCGAAATCATTCGCAAGAAGCTTAGCCACAGTATTAATTTAGTAAACTGATTTCTCACGGAATTATACATGCGTGAGAAGTCAGTTTGTATGTCTATGCATACTGGGCACGACCATTTCAAGCCACCGCTGCCTTTTTTAGCAATTGCGGTGACTTTGTCACATTCGCGACCAGTAAGTCCTGCACATTTAGCATGCATAATATTATCACACAACCAACAGAAAATAAATTGTGGCTGTGCAGCATCATCAGCCAGCTTAAAAGTGCAATTTAGTTTGCGGCACGACAATTTGACTACTGGGGTCTAACAAATTACACAAATATGATACAGAAACTTGCGAGAGCGCAAAGCAAAGAGAGGCGTAGAAATTAAAGCGACCAAAAAAAAAAAGCACTCAAGTTTAACTCAAAACTTGAGTCAATACACAAATAATAATGCGTGTGAAGAACAAAACAACAACAAAGAGTTAGGTGAGCGTGATGCACAAAGAGAATATGCACCGGCGAACACACGCACAAACAGATGCTTGCAAACGAAAGCACCGAAACAAGATAAGCAGAAGAAAAAACAAGTGGAGAAGGATTATCTTCGGCGTGACGAAGATTAAATACTCTTTTCAAACCTTTAAGCAATTTTCACTATTTTTCCGTGACTACTTATTTAATTCGCAGATGTTAACGTCGCATACATATACCCCTACATATAAAATAAAATATGTAAAGGTATTCATGTAAACAGGGACGTTTCACTATCCGCAGCTCGTGGACGCGTCCCTTAGCATTCATAAGTGCTACCGAATTGAACAATAAACAAGTTTCAGTTTTTCCAAAAAGTCAAAACTACATTACTACATGTACTACAATATACATACCAAATTTTGTGCCTGTTGCTCTTATACCTTTCAAGGCCGCTGTCGGAAATTGAATTGTCATAAAACTTAATCTGAACATACGAGAGCTTATATTCAGAATTTGGTTTTGCCAATAAATTTAAATTTTTCTTTTGAATTATTCTATTAAAGCTACTTTATGTATGAAAAAAAAGAATTAGAAACAATTTAGGAAATTGAAAATAAATGAATTTGATTACAGCTATTATATATTTGAAAAGAAGAATAAGAAACAAGTAAGGAGTGCTCTAGTCGGGAGTGCCCGACTACGAGATACCCTGAAAACAGTCCTTACAATCATTCATACTAATCTAAACACACACATGCTGCAGTTCAAGCAGTACAAGCAGTACAAGCGGTTTAAGCAGTTGGCTTGCTTTTTCGCTGAGCCCCACACAATGGAAAGTTAAATCTTAAATAACTTCTGCGTTTATCGTCCGATCTTATTGAAATTTTTGGGGCAAATAGTTGTCAATAATATGTGTGACCAAACCAAATTGCAAGGTCGTACCCTCAAAGATGAGTTTTTTGATCTTTTGGGGGTTTGGGGGGTGGTATCCAAAAAGTGAAATATTTTCACATGTGTATGCTATTCGAGATTATACATGTCAAATTTTTAACTTTGAAGTAATGTCACAAAAACGCTAGTCTGAAATCAAAATTTATCGATAACTCTTAAACGGTACGAGTTATCGATAAAATGAAATAAACTTGATCTGTTCCGGGATTAGGAGAACTTATATTTTAAATATGAAGTTTCTAGCTCTTGTAGTCTGTGATATCCGTGTGTTCATACAGACAGACGGACAGACAGACGGACATGGCTAGATCAATAATATATATACTTTATATAGTCGGAGATGCTTCCTTATGCCTGTTACATAGTTTTGCACAAAACCATAATACCCTTTATACCCATTTTAAATGGGTTCAGGGTATAATAAATAAAAAGCAACAAGTTGCGGCTGGGATTTGAACCTTGCTCTCCCGTTTTTAAGCGCAGCACTCTAATACTTACGCCACCAAGCAGTTTTGAAATGCGGTGACAAACTCGATTATACTGATCTTTTCTTTTGCGTTGTATGTGTAATGACCAGTCGCCGCTGAGTTTTGTACCCACGACCTTTTTTTTGATAGCGCCACTTTACCCCTTACGACACAAGCAGTTTTGATGATCTATGACAAAATCCCTTGAAGAGCAGACTGTCAAGAGCTAACTTGTTTTGTTTTCTTTGCAACCTGCAACTTGCGTTTGTCAGCTTTCACCAAGCAGTTTTAAAAATCGCTGAAAAACTCGATTATACTGAGCATTTGTTTTTTCGCATGACATTGTTTTTGTTATAAGACATTGGTAGCAAATAAATTTGATTACAGTTATTTTACATTTGAAAAGCAGAATAAGAAAAAATGAAAATAATTATTGGTCGCCGCTAGGAATTGAACCAGCACCTTTCGTTTGCCAGGGCGCATCTTTATCCCTTACGCCACAAGCAGTTTTGATGATCGATGACAAAATCCCTTGAAGAGCAGATTGTCAAAAGCTTTCTTGCGCTTGGGTTTGTTTGCTCATATGCACCTGCTTTTTCAAAATATTTAATGACGCATATTTTCGCTATTTATGACTCAATCGTTTTGCAATTCTACCCATTGATGAGTTATAAGGACGTTCAAGTCTACAAGGGTATTTTTAAAGCAATTGCTTTGAAAGCATCGGACTTATGGCCAAAACCGACTTAGAGTTGTATGGCAGCTATAAGATATAGTGGTCCGATCCGGCCGGCACCGACCAATGTGCTGTTTCTTTGAAAAATAAGTATCTGTGCAAAGTTTTATCGCGATAGCTTTGAAAACATGGGATTTATGACCAAAACCGACTTCAAGTTGTGTGGCAGCTATAAGATATAGTGGTCCGATCCGCCCGGCTCCGACCAATGTGCTGTCCCCTTGAATAATAGGTGTCTATGCAAAATTGCATCGTGATAGCTCAAAAACTGAGGGACGAGTTTGCATACATACCGACAGACAGACAGACAGACGGACATGGCTAGATCAATTTGTTTGGGTTTTCTAAGCATACTGGCAGTAACTTTTGGGGGTCTCCGACGCTTCCTTCTATGCGTTACAAACTTTAGCACAAACTTAATATACTATTTTCTTCGAAAAGAGTATAAAAATCCCTGAAGTTTAATTCAAAACTAGAGTAAATACACAAATAATACGTGTGAAGAACAAAACAACAACAAAAAGGTTTGTGAGGCTCGATGCACAAAGGGAATATGTACAAGCGAGCACACGCACAACAAGTAAGAGTGCTCTACTCGGGAGTGCCCGACTAGGAGATACCCTGAACCAAGTCCTTACAATCATGCATACTAATCTAAACACACACATGCTGCAGTTCAAGCAGTACAAGCGGCTTAAGCAGTAAGCCTGCTTATTCACTGAGCTACACACAATGGAAAGTAAAATCTTAAATAACTTCTGTGCTTATTGTCCAATCTTTCTGAATCTTGCAGGACATAGCATTGGCTAAAAAATGTGTGACCAAACCAAATGTCCAGATCATACCTTGATGTGTTTTTCTCTTTTCGGAAGATGGGGGTGCGGTATCCAAAAAGTGAAAAATTTGTTAGATGTGTATGCTATTCGAGACTATACATACCAAATTTGGTGCCTCTAGCTCTTATAACTTTCAAGTTATGGCAAAAAAACACTGGTCTGAAATCGAAATTAATCGATAACTTTTGAACAGGACGAGCTATAGATAAAATGAAATAAACTGACTGGAAATAAACAGACGGACAGACGGATGGACGGACAGACAGACGGACATGGCTAGATCGACTCGGCTGTTGATACTGATCAAGAATATATATGCTGTATATGATCGGAGATGCTTCCATATGCCTGTTACATACTTTTGCACAAAATCATTATATCCTTTTTACCCATTCTTAATGGGTTCAGGGTATAAAAACCTAGCAACGGACAACCTAATACGGACCACCCGCAAAATGAAAAAAATCCAATTTTCAACAAACAAAGAACTTTTAATAACACCCGTTTCCCAAAACATGGACCACCCCAACCAACTGACATAGACAGTTCATCCCGGTTTAGACAACAAACTTAATATTCAAGTCAAGCCCCCCTCGTCTACCATTTTACAATCAGGTTTCAAATAGACCAAATAGTGGCACTGCTAGGTTAAGACGACTAAATCAGCAAAGGGGCAACCGTCCTTCACAGGAAGAAATTCCACTTTTTCAAGAAGAACAAGAATATCGAGCTACTGCCGAATCAGAGACAGCCGACATTGGCGACGAAAATAACCAAAATGAAGAGGTCAATTTTTTAGACTGCTTAGACAGGTGCTTCAAAAAATTACAAATGTCATCTTTACAGAAATTGAAAACAGAGAATAGAAGTTACTCGACAAATTCAAAAAGAATTCAAAAAAATTTGTATACTCTGATACCGAAGGTACTCATAGTATATTGGTTTTGTCGGATGTCCGTCAGGCCGTCCGTCTGGCCGTCTGTCCGTCTGTCTGACTGGATGAACGCACGTATTTCCGAAACGATATTAGATACACTCTTGAAATCTGATGTGTTATGATTATATCTGCTTCAGATCAAGTTTGTTCCAAATTTATGCCACGCCCACTGGGAGGCTGGCAAATCGATAACATTTCGATGCACCTCAAATCATAAATCGATTAAACGTGAATATCTCCCACAATTTTAAGGCTAGAGTAATCAAATTTGGTAGGTATATTGCTGGTGAAGTCCTGAAAAAATTGGATCCTAGGTTAATCGGCCACGCCTATTATTACGCCCACCAGCCCCCCCTCCAAAATTAATTTGATATGCTTATATCTCCCGAAAATTTAGAGCTTAGGTCACCATATTTAGAATATATATTACTGGTGTCGTATTCTAAAGACCACAACAAAAAAAATTTCGACCACGTAATCGATAAATCGATATACATGAATTCACAATTCGAGAACACGAGTATATTTCCCGCCATTTTGAAGCTAGAGTCCCTAAATTTCGAGTTTAGACTTGGGATGACCACCCCAAAAAGATTCCGTCCTGCATTTTCCGGCCACGCCCACTAGAACGCCCCCCAGACACCCCGCCCCCACGAAACACGGTAGCCAATATCTCGCACAGTTTAAGAGCTAAAGCCACCAAACTTTGAGGGTAGACTTCTGGCCAATTCCTCTCAAGACCAACCGAAAATTTTGGGGCCATGCCCCCAAAAATCGCGAAAATTTATATCTTCCACAGTTTTAGAGCTAGACTTCTTGTCACCCCCTCTAAAGATCGGCCACGCCCCTCCCGTCCCCAAAAAACTTGGAAGGACCGATTTCGGGTCACCCATACACCAGCAAAATGGTTCCTGTTCACTTGCTTTTAGCTGTTCCTAAAATGGTATCAAAGTATTACGCAGTCGGCTCCGCCCGACTGCAACGTTCTCACTTGTTTTCTTTTATTTTATTTTATTTATTGTCGTCTATTGAAAACATTTAATAGTATAAATAAAATGAAAAATATTTAATTTAATATATTTAATTTATTTACGTTAAGTTCTGGGGATATTAATTAAAAATACAAACTTGGTCCAACATCTGTTGCAAGGATTGTGTAAAACCCAGAAAACCCCAATCAAACCAAAAAAAAAAACAAGTGGGAAAGGATTATCTTCGAACCTTTAGGCAATTTTCACTCTGCCAACTGCAGCACTGAAATTTCAATAGTAGTAAAAAATCGTCTTATCGCGTGGCATTTATTTTTTTGCTCTAATAATTGGTATCATATGAATTTAAATTTTTCTTTGAAATTATTGAATTCAAGCTATATATTTGAAAAAAATAATTAGGAAAAAAATAAAAAGTAATAAGTCGTGGCTGGGATTGAACCATGTTCTCCCGTTTGTCAGCCCAGCACTCTAATACCTACGACACCAAGCAGTTTTGAAATGCGCTGACAAAGTCAATTATACTGATCGTTTTTTCGCGTTGTATAGTTTTTGTTCTAAGGCATTGGTAGCATGCAAATGAATTTGATTTCAGTTATTTTATATTTGAAAAGCAGAATAAGAAATAATGAAAATAATAATTGGTCGCCGCTAGGAATCGAACCAGAACCTTTCGTTTGCCAGAGCGCCACTTTATTCCTTACGCCACAAGCAGTTTTGATGATCGATGACAAAAAGCCTTGAAGAGCAGACTGTCAAAAGCTCCTATTTTTCAAAATATTTAATGACGCATATCTTCGCCGTTTATGACTCAATCGATTTGCGATTTTACCCATTGATGAGTTATAAGGAAGTTCCGTTTGATGTTCGGTGACAAGATCGCTTGAAGAGCAGACTGCTAAAAACTTATGAGCGCTTAACTTTGCTTTCTCGTTTGCATATGACTCAATCGTTTTGCAATTTTACCCATTGAGTTATGAGGATGTTGAAGTGTACAGGGAAATTGAAAGCAATTGCTTTGAAGACATCGGATTTATGGCCAAACCCGACTTAGAGTTGTATGGCAGCTATAAGATATAGTGGTCCGATCCGGCCGCCTCCGACCAATGTGCTGTCCCCTTAAATAATAAGTGTCTGTGCAAAGTTGCTTTGCGATAGCTCAAAAACTGAGGGACTAGTTTGCATACATACAGACAGACAGACAGACGGACATGGCTAGATCAATTTGTTTTGTTTTTCTAAGCATACATTTTCTTTTAAATATTGATATATATTTAACACAAATATTTAGAAAAAAAATAAAAAGCAATAAGTCGCGGATGGGATTTGAACCGTGCTCTCCCGTTTGTCAGCCCAGTTCTCTAATACTTACGCCACCAAGCAGTTTAAAAATGCGCTGGACAAATTCGATTATACTGATATTTTCTTTCGCGTTGTATAGTTTTTGTTATGACCAGTCGCCGCTGAGTTTCGTACCCGCGAACTTTCGTTTGTCAGCACTAGCACAAGCAGTTTTGATGATCGATGACAAAATCCCTTGAAGAGCAGACTGTCAAAAGCTAACTTGTTTTGTTTTCCTGCAACCTGCAACTTGCGTTTGTCAACGCAGCACTCAACTACTTACACCAAGCAGTTTTAAAAATCGCTGACAAACTCGATTATACTGAGCATTTCTTTTTTCGCGTTTGTGAATTCTAAACGCAAATCTTTTGGTTTTCCTTCTTCATATTTTATTGGGATCTAAAAAGCATTCTATTGCTTCTGACCTATTTGCTAAATTTTTTCAGTCAACCTATTCCTCTGTCACCCCTACTAATGTGTCTTATCCTTTTCAAATTTCATCTTCTAACCAACTATTTACTCCAACCATCTGTAACACTTCACTTCTATCTTCTATTAAATCTCTAAAATCTTCTCTCTCCAGGGCCTGACAACATCCCTAGTTGTGTGCTTAAGGAGTGCTGTACTTCACTTACTCAACCATTGCTTAAGCTTTTTAATCTATCCCTTGATTCTGCAGTCTTCCCATCTATATGGAAGGAATCGTTTGTGATTCCTTTACATAAAAAAGGTGGGAAGTCAGATATATAGAATTATAGAGGTATTGCAAAGTTATCAGCCATCCCAAAATTATTTGAAAAAATCCTTACTTCGACTTTGCAATATCTTTGTAAGTCGATTATTTCCCCTGCCCAACATGGCTTTATTAAGAGTCGGTCCACTACGACCAACTTGCTTGAGTTTACCTCCCTGGTAAATGATGCATTTCTATCGAATATGCAAACTGATGTTATATATACTGACTTCAGTAAAGCATTTGAATCTTTTAACCATGATATTTTGCTGTATAAGCTTGTTTATTTAGAATTCCCTCCCTCATTTCTTTTATGGATTACAACCTATTTCAAAGGTCGCACACGAAGAGTATTGCTTAAGTTATCTACCTCGAAAATGGTTCACGTTACTTCTGGTGTACCTCAAGGTAGTCATCTTGGACCTTTATTGTTTACTCTCTTCATTAATGACCTGCCTTCTATCATATCACACTCTCGTATCCTTATGTACGCAGATGATGTGAAACTCATTTTTCGTACACCGATCCCTTGTATCATACTCATCTGCAAAATGATTTGAACTCTATGCCGCGTTGGTATTCGGCCAATCAACTGCATCTGAATTGTTCAAAATGTATGTTCATGACTTTTAGTCGGACTAGACCCTACTTAACCACTTATACGATTGACAATGTTCCATTGCAACGTATTTATTTTTTTTTTCACTTAAAGATCTTGGAGTAATTTTTGACAACAAGCTTACCTTTAACCTGCATATGTCGACTATAACTAATGAGGCCAAAGGTGTACTTGGCTTTATTAAGCGTTGGTCGAAAGAATTTAATGATCCTTTCACCACAAAACTAATCTATGTTTCTCTAGTTCGTCCTATCCTTGAATACTGGTGTCCGCAGTACCAAAACTTCCAAGAGCGAATAGAATCCGTGCAGAAGCAACTTCTGCTCTTTGCCTTACGTGGACTTAACTGGGATCCCAATCTCCGTTTGCCATCGTATTCCAGTAGGCTTTTACTTATTAATCTTCCGTCGTTACTTAACCGTAGAACAACGCTTGGTGTTGTCTTCCTACACAAGTTAATTAACGGCGACATAGATTCTTCCTTTCTGGTAGCTCGCCTAAACTTTTTTGTTCCTAGTAGGCCAACTAGAAACTACGTCCCTTTGATTTTACCTTCATGCACGACGCTTTGCACAATCCTCTTCGTGTTCTTTGCAAGGACTACAACAAAGTGTTCCATGTAATCTCGGTTGAACTCACTCTCCCACTAATAAAATCTTATATTCTTTTGTTTTTACGGGACTCCTCTGCCTGTGTTAATTAAATCTATTTTCCCTTTTCTTTCTTTATTTCGCTCCTTCATTTTTCTTTACTCTCTCTCCATCTTCTATTTCTCTTTTTATCTTTTCTTTTTATATTATGCTTTCTAATAATATATACTAACTCATTATAAATATGTTTTTTCTTTTCTATATTAACAAACTACTACACAACTTTTTATTGATTTTTTATTTGATTGGGTTTTTTTTGGGTTTTCCCCAATCCTTGCAACAAATGTTGGACCAATGCTTTAATTTTGTTATTGATATCCCCAGAACTTAACATAATATTAACTTTATATCTTTAATTTAATATTTTAAATTTTATGTACATTTTGTATATGGGCGTTTCCATATTGTCATATTTTTTCAACGTAAAAACAGGCAAAATAAAACGGATTTTATTCTGACAACTGTCTTAACTTATGGCTCTTCAGTAGTCCTATAATAGGTGTTAAGGGTAATTTTGGGACATTTTTTGTTGTCAAGATATTTGCAAAAAATCAACGGGTTTCCACGGTGCAAATATAGAAGTGGTTTTCGCGGCCAACATTTCAAGAGCCGTTTTCAGCGAAACCAGAAGCAATATTTCAATGCGATTAATTTTAGAATGATATGCATTGATTTCAATTGAAAATGCTTTTGATTTTACCCTAAAATTATTTCAACTTTTTTTTAAATAGAGTTGCAATTTGTGTCGTTATGCGTAGTGTTCGATGCTGATTTTTTTTCTAGTATTATTAATGCTGTTTCTGTTGCTGTTTACCGAAATTATTTATAAATAACCTTAGTAAAAATGTTTTTAAATCAACAGAAGTATTGAATGTATTAATTTTGACATAATAACAACGAACTCAACAAAAATATGTTGTATGATTAAAATAAACAAGTGGAAAAGGATTATCTTCGGCGTGCCGAAGATTCTATACTCTTTTCGAACCTTTAGGCAATTTTTAATCTGCCAACTGCACCACTGAAATTTCAAGATTAGTAATAAATCGATATATCGCGTGGCATTTAGTTTTTTGCTTTAAGGATTGGTATGATATGAATTTAAATTTTTCTTTTAAGTTATTGAATTCAAGCTATTTGATACATATTTAACACAAATAATTAGAAAAAAAAATAAAAAGCAATAAGTCGCGGCTGGCATTGTTTTTGTTCTAAGACATTGGTAGCAAATTAATTTGATTACAGTTATTTTGAAAAGAAGAATAAGAAAAAAGTGAAAATAAATGACCAGTCGCAGCTGAGACTCGAATTTGGGACCTTTCGTTTGCTAGGGCGTCACTTAAACCCATACGCCACAAGCCGTTTCAATGATCGATGACAAAATCTTTTGAAGAGCAGACTGTAAAAAGCTTACTTGCGCTTGCCTTTGTTTGCTCATAAGCACCTGTTTTTCAAAATATTTAATGACGCATATCTTCGCTTTTTATGACTCAATCGTTTTGCAATTTTACCCATTGATGAGTTATAACTATGTTCAAGTGTACAAGGAAATTTAAAGCAATTGCTTTGAAAACAACGGACTTATGGCCAAAACCGGCTTAGAGTTGTATGGCATCTATAAGATATAGTGGTCTGATACGGCCGGTTCCGACCAATGTGCTGGAAAAATTTTCTTTGAATGCTTTTGAGCTGAATGGAAAAGGCTGAAAATTCGATTTTAGATATAAAATATATAATACTTTGTGTTGATATATAACTATTATGTAACATTTGTACTCACTGGAGAAACTATCGATAAGTCTTATATTTCACAATTGTATTTCATAATCGAATTCAGTTTTCATCAAACCGTCACATACTCCACACGTCATCTTTGGTTATTTTAAAGCGCGTCTGCTACAAAATATCCAACACTTTTCTTATTGTTATCCATGAATATATATTATTGTGTCCAACTAGTTCTCATTTTAATTACATATATATGGTTTAATCTTATTCAGTGGAAATGTTACGAGTTTTTTGCCACGCTCACTGGCACGCTGGGAAATCGATAACATGTCGGTATACTCTCAATCTAAAATGGTCAAAACGTGAATATTTCGAACTTTCTCTTCCAGAGTTAACACAGATTCAGATCCAGAGCCAGAATATTTATAATATATAGCCTCTTCCAAAGATCTCAATAATTTTCCTGGAACGCCACTACCGCCCCCCAAATCACAAAATTCCTCATCCTCCCACAGTTTAAGAGCTAGAGTCACCAAACTTGAAAGGTAGATTGTAGGTCCACCTCATTTGAAAATAGGTAGCAAAAAATTGCATATGTTTGATGTCTCTATACTCTTTTCGATGAAAATAGTAAATTAGTTTTGTACTAAAGTTTGTAGTGTGAAGAAGCAGTTTGCCACTCTTCCAAGCCCAATTTCACAATGATGAATATTTTCTTATTTTATTGCACACACAAGACAGACACAATTTTGCATTTACCGCTATACAGCGAGCTCGAACAACAAAAACTATAAAAACAAGTGAGAAGGTTGCAGTCGGGCGGAGCCGACTGCGTAATACTCTGATACCATTTTAAGAACAGCTGAAAGCAAGTGAACAGAACATTTTTGCTGGTGTATGGGCGACCCGAAATCGGTCCTTCAAAGTTTTTGGGGACGGGAGGGGCGTGGTCGATCTTATGAGGTGGTGACCAGAAGTCTATTTTCAAAATTGGTGATTTTAGCTCTAAAACTGTAGAAGATATACATTTTCGCGATTTTTGGGGAGGGAGGAGGCGTGGCCCCAAACATTTTGGCCGATCTTTAGAGGGGGTGACAAGAAGTCTATCTCACAAATTTGGTGACTCTAGCTCTAAAACTGTGGAAGATATAAATTTTCGCGATTTTGGGTCGGGAGGGGGTGTGTCCCCAAAATTTGTGGCCGATCTTTAGAGGACTTGGCCAGAAGTCTACCCTCAAAGTTTGGTGGCCCTAGCTCTTCAACTGTGCGAAATATAGGCTTCCGTGTTTCGTGGGGGTGGGGTGGCTGGGGGGCGTTATAGTGGGCGTGGCCGGAAAATCCAGAACGAAATCTTTTGGGGTGGTCAGCCCTAGTCTAAATTCCAAATTTGGGGGCTAGCATCAAAATTGCGGGAAATATACACGTTTTATCGAATTGTGCATTCATGTATATCGATTTTCGCGATTACGGGGCCGGGAGCGGGCGTGGTCGAAATTTTGATCTGTATATATTCCAAATATGGTGACCTTAGCTCCAAAACTGCGGGAGATATAAGAATTTCAAGTTATTTTGGGAGGAGGGCTGGTGGGCGTAGTAATGGGCGTGGAAGATTAACTTAGGATCCAATTTTTCGTGAGGTCATTAGCAATATACCTACCAAATTTGATTGCTCTAGCTTCAAAATTGTGGGAGATATTCACGTTAAATCGATTTGTGATTTGAGGTGTATCGACATGTTATCGATTTGCTAGCCTCCCAGTGGGCGTGGCATAAATTTGAAACAAACTTGATCTGAAGCAGATATCTATAATCATAACACAAAAGATTTCAAGGGTCTATCTAATATCGTTTCGGAAATACGTGCGTTCATCCAGACAGACAGACGGACAGACGTACGGCCTGACGGACATCCGACAAAACCAATATACTATGAGTACCTTCGGAATCAGAGTATAAAAATCTTGCTCTTTATTCTAGTGAAGAAAAAGAAACAGACATTTTTCTTCATTAGAATTTATTTGGTAAATTGAGCGATTATCATGAACAGTCGACGGCGATTGCAGTCAAAGTTACGAAAGCTTAGATGGTGCAGTTGCATTTGCTGAATTCTCCATGAGTTTAAGTTTCAGCCAAAGTACAACTGCCTAAGCTGGTCGTAGACCTTCGCAGTTTATCACAATCGTTTTTTGATTTTTCATTGACCGCTGCTTTTGGTTTTCTCAGAAGCATAAACAAAGGTAATAATTCGCTTTCGACTCCAGAAAATTTATGTTTTGCAGTTTGATGAAACTTTTACGATTTTTTTTATTATACCCTGAACCCATTAAAAATGGGTAAAAAGGGTATAATGAAGTTGTACAAAAGTATGTAACAGGCATACAGAAGCATCTCCGTCCATATAAAGTATATATATTATTGATCAGTATCAACAGCCGAGTCGCTCTAGCCATGTCTGTCTGTCTGTCCGTCCGTCTGTATGAACAAGCGGATATCAGAGACTATAAGAGCTATTCATATTTGGAATATAAGTTAGTTTGAATCTAGTTCTCGTACTGAACAGACTACTTTTTTGTTCCCAAAAATGTTCTCCAAATTTTCCAAAAACAAATCGGAAAAAATAGGAAAAATAATTTTGAGAAAAATCTTTTTGGTTTATTTTGTTTCTTTTTTTTTTTTCTCTTGACTGTGTTAATTTATTTCCTTTTCGGCCCCCCAACTTGGGGGACCCCTCCATAGATACATGGCGTCCCCTAAGAATAAGTTTAATCAAAAAATTCTAAAGAACAAGCACCTCAGGTCCAAGGCTGCCAACCAAGTGACTGAAGAGGCTCGCTCTGCCACCAGACGGGCCCTTAGCTTACGTCCCTCGACCCGTCAGCAAGCCCTGGACGTAAGGCGTAATATATCTAGTAACGATTCGGATGCATCTATCTCTAGTCAAATCATCCCGCATGATAAGCCTATTTCAAATTCTGCTCCATCCCGTCAGATCCCGGGCTCTGCACACAGGAATAGTCGTCTATTGCGGACTCAAGGCGTCCAGGATGCTATTCCTTCCCACAGCGATAAAGAGTTGTTTGATGACTCTCATGAGAATAATGATACATTCCTATCTGGCATCCGCAAATCTGGTGCCAGCACGCCGGCTCTAGACACCATTATAAGCTCTGAGTGGTTCAGTCAGGCTGCATCTGACCGTGATCGGCTTACTATCATGAACCGTAACAATTTGAAAGTGCCCTGTTCTCATGTTACTGGACATGTTGGTGTAGATAACACCTCAGTGAATTCCTCGCTACTTGGCCCTGTCCTGGATCGCTTCAAGACTGTCTGCCTGGCGGCTAAGCCGGTTACTCATAAGAAGCCCTCATTGTCTACTCGCCCTATTGATGCAGACTGTCCTGGGTCTGCAGACTCAACCTACTCCGGTCGCGGTAACGGCTATGCCATATTGGCTGACGATGACGATGACGCCATGGATGTGCAACACCCTGATGTCGCATCTTTAGAGCTGAACCCTATACCTGCCCTTTCCTTAGGTGCCCCTGGATCGCATACTGGATGCCATCCTATCACTGCGATTTCTTCTAATGGCAAGACTGCCCCTGTAGTTGCGGGTCCGGTCCATAAAGTGTCCTCTCAACCATCCCCTAGACGGCCTGTGTCTCCGCGCTTGACAAATCCAAAGACTTCTGGCCCGCGTCCCCCTCCCTTTCTTCTAAGGGGTATACCAAACATGAAACGGCTCATTGCCCTGATCAGTACTGCGACCATTGACTTCCGTCTGAAGATCACCGGCCAGTCTTCTTGCAGGATAACCTGTTCAGAAGGTGTATCCTATAGAAGTATTCAAAAGATTTTTACCGAAAATAGAATCCCATTTAGCTCCTTCCAGCTGAAGGAGAACCGTGCTTTTAGGGTTGTTGCCAGGGGATTGCATGCGTCAACCGACATTGAGGATATAAAGGCTGAGCTAAGGGCTCAAGGACACAATCCTCGAAATATTTACAACCAACCAGGTGAGAATGGTGTACAAAATCGAAACACGTTCTACATAGAGCTTGAACCGGCTGCAAATAATACGAAGATGTACGACATAAAAGCTTTGGCATATCAGGTCGTGAAAATCGAGGCCCCCCGTCCGCGATCTGGGGCTCTGAGATGTTTCAGATGTCAAGAGTTTGGTCATTCCAAGAATTTCTGTTCCTTCCCGGCTAAATGTGCCAGGTGTTCGGGTGATCATGAAACACGTGATAAAGACAAGTGTATGGCTACCACTGAAGAACAATACAAGTGCATCAACTGTGGGTCCAATCACAGCGCGGCTTTCAGACGCTGTCCCGCCTATCTGGAGGCGGTTGCAAAACGCAATGGTAACAACACTGGACGAAGTCTACAGCAAAGGAAGTCTGTCACTCCTGTCTCAGTTCGGAATGCTTGGTCGGCAACCCAGTTGCCCCCAAAGACCTCGAATCTGCCTGTCCCACCCCCGATGGTGTTAAATTCAAGCCACTGGCCTACACCGGGCTATAGTAGGAAGCCTAATGTCCCTGGTTCTAGCATCCCTGGACATTTGCCCTCGGTTTCCACAACTCAGCCTGCTCAGGACAAACTACATAGCTTCATTGACGAACTACGTAGACAGCAGGAAGCTAGTGCTTCAACACAAGCGGCTGCGATTGACAAGCTGCTATCGCGTTTTGACCAGATGATGTCGATAATGACATCTACTTTAGAGATGATGCGATCCCTACTGACGAATGGTGCACATATTTCAACGTCTTTGCATCGCGATGTCTAATTATGGTCTGAACATCATTATTTGGAACGAAAATGGCATCATTGGCAAGACCCTGGAGGTCGAACATCTTCTCCAGGAAAAGGATGTTGATATCCTTCTTGTTTCAGAAACACACTTCAACAGCCGCTCCTCCTTCCGCATCCATGGTTATGATGTTCACTGTGCCAATCACCCGGGTGACCGTCTCCGTGGTGGTGCTGCAGTCATCGTGCGGTCATCGTTTGACTTTCACCTCAGTAATACTATTGCTGAGCCTCATCTACAAGCTATTTCTATATCCTTGGTCACTGGTATTGGAAGCGTTTCTTTTGCTGCTGTATATTGCCCACCTGGACATCGTCAATGCTGGACTTCTGGAGAGTATCATCGCCTATTTGGCTCTATGGGCAACCACTTTTTTATTGGCGGCGACTGGAAGGCGCACCATCAATTTTGGGGATGCAGGCGGTCGTGTATTAGAGGAGATACTCTGATGTCACTGGTATCAGGCTCCAATCTTCAGGTCTTGGCCACCGGCGCACCCACACATTTTCCGGGAAATACCCGGTATCTCCCCACGGCCATTGACTTTGCGGTCTACAAAGGCATCCCCTGCAACCACCTCGCCATATCAGAGTGTACAGGTCTATCCTCTGATCACATCCCGTTGCTGGCTTACTTTTGTGTGTCCGCCTATGTGGTTACCGCCAAACCTAGGCTTCTCCCCCGTGGCTCGAATATAGAGGACTTTGGTACTCGGCTCTCGACACTAGCTATTGCTAACCCTCTCCCTCTTGACACTCCTGCTAACATTGACGCTTTTGCTCAGGATCTGGTTGACAAGATTCACCTTGCTGCTCCTTCTGCTACCGGAACCCCATCCGCACCTCCGCCATCTTGGGCATCCTCTAAACCTGAGATTTCGATTTTGGCTAGACGAGGGCATTCTCTGCGTCGCGAGTGGATGAGGACGCGTCATCTGCTGGATCTGGCACGGTGGAAAGCCGCTGTCTCAAATCTTAGGCGTGTGCTTAAGTCTGCTAAGTCGGAGTTCTTTGTAAACAAGCTCAACGCCATCGACCCTGACGAGGAACATGGTTTTGCGTTGTGGAAGTGCACCCGCAGCATCAAGCGACAGCCTCTTCGCAGGCTCCCTCTCAGACGTAATGATGGTACATGGGCTCGTACTGATGACGATATTGCTGAAGTTTTTGCGAATGAACTCGAAGCATGTTCACTCCTTTTGATTTCGCGACCAGACAAGAGGTAAGAGCCACCGTCTCGAGGATTGGCCTATCCTTCGGCCCCTCCCATTTTGTCCAGCCGGTAACCGAAGATGAGGTTCATTCTCAAATAAAGAGGTTGATTATCTCTAAGGCACCTGGAATGGATTCTATTGATGGCAAAGTGGCCAAGGCTCTACCCAGCGTAATTGTCTCACAGCTTTGTCGGCTGTTCAATGCCGTACTTGACTTGGGTCATTTCCCGGCCCCATGGAAGCGCGCTCTTATTGTTATGGTGCCAAAGAAAGGCAAGGATCCCCACAATCCGGACTCTTTCAGGCCGATAAGTCTCCTGCCTACTTTTTCGAAGGTCTTTGAGAGAATCTTTTTAACCCGTCTTCTGGCCGTTGACGCTTTTGAAAATGCGCTACCAGACCATCAATTTGGCTTCCGAGGACGCCATAATGCGATTGAACAAATCCATCGTGTTGTAAGCCACATCCTCAGCGCCTTCGAAAAGAAAAAATACTGTGCCGCAGTTTTCCTGGACATTCGGCAGGCCTTTGATAGGGTCTGGCACGAGGGCCTCTGCTACAAGCTAATGCCGCTGCTCCCCGAAGGTCTCTGGAAGGTGCTTGTCTCTTTCCTGGAAGGCAGAGCATTTGCTGTCGAATACAGAGATGCCCGGTCCGGAATGCGTCCTATTCGGGCTGGTGTACCTCAGGGTAGTATTCTTGGACCAATACTATACACTGTATTTACGGCGGATCTTCCCATCCTCAATACACGCGGATCATTGACGGCAACATATGCTGACGACACAGCTTTCCTAGCTTCTAGCAGTTACTCAACGACTGCCTCCAGACGTGTCCAAGGATTCCTAGATGAGTTCGAGTGCTGGGCCTCGCGATGGAATATAGAGCCGAATATTGAAAAAACCCAACACGCCACGTTTGCACTCCGGCCTGGTCGCTCACGTCGGCTTTATCTAGATGGTAAGAGAATCGCGCACACTGATAACATCACTTATTTGGGAGTGACCCTGGACAGGCGCCTCACATGGAGCAGCCATATTAAAAAAGCATGTGGAACAGTGAACAAGAAACTGGGGAAATTGGACTGGCTTCTCAGACCAGGGAGTGGCCTTTCCCTAAGAGCCAAAGTACGGTTATTTAAGACCATTATACTGCCAACGTTAAATTGGGGTATCACTTGCTGGGGGACTGCATGTGACACTACCCTAAGAAGAGTTCAAGCTACAATAACAAAGTCTTTGCGCCGCATGACCAATATTCAGTGGCATCATTACGTCAAAAATGAGACTATCCTCAACGACCTTCAAATACCAACGGTGTGTGAGGCCATAAGTAAAAGCTCCAACCGGTATCGCGCACGTTTGTTAGACCACTCTAACCGCCTGGCTAGACAACTCGCAAGACCGGCGAGACATAGGCGTCTAAAGCGCAAGCACCCGTCGGACCTCTGGATCCTTGGCCGGTCGCGGAACGGCCGGCTTCTTTAGAAAATTATAGCAATATAAATTATAGCATACCCGTGCTGACAACAGCGTCATCTCCCCACTGAGGATTGGGTTTTAAAGTTTAAAGTTATACCGGCCTGGAAATAGGGTAAACACCCTATGTAGCTTGCCAAATAAAAAAAAAAA
>JAWNLL010000085.1:0-15991 GCA_035042425.1 Drosophila flavopinicola | reverse complement strand
ATATGTTAAAATTAAACAAATATATTATCTTGCTCAGATTCCACATCTCCTGACTTTACTACTTCAGTTTTTTTTTAAGAAGCATCCATAAATTGGAAACTCCATTCACATTATAGAACAACGTTTCCACATGATATGCAAGTCATCTGCCGCATCTTCTGGCTCCGGCTCTGGCGCTGGCTCAGGCTCAGGCTCTGGCTCTGGCTCAGGATCATTAGATGACTGCTCGCTCTGACTTGGGCTTCCCATAGCGGAATCCGGATATTCGTCCACAGAAGGTTGAACATGTATATCTGCAATACCGATCTCATCTGGAGCGGCGCGTCCATTCAACTGATTCATCGGGCCCGCTATATCATATGAAACTATTTGAACGACTGCCCTAGGTATCGGAATGCGCTCAGCTTGTGGCACGCGCTCCACCACCAGCACGGGAGCTTCTGCTATTTGTTGCTCCACCTGGGGCACAGCAACAGCTGGAAGAGCGACGCTACTTCTAGTATTATAACGCCTACGCTTGGGCGGTGAACTGACGTTTTCCGTTGACGGCTCTTCCTCGCTAATACATTATATATATATATGTATATATATGTTATTATATATACAACTTTAGAAAATATTGTCAACTTACGACTTCCGTTTTGCAGAGTTTAAAGAACGTCGACCTGTGATTGGATCCAAGTTGAAGCGCAATAAGCTTTTTAATACGCGTGGCTTGGAAGGCGATTTGGGTTTGGCGGAACGCCTTTTTGCCGAAGACTTCTTTGATGCAGTACTAGAAGCGGAATTCTTTGATGCAGTACTGGACGAGGCATTCTTTGATGGAGCTCTAGGTTGGCAGAATTTAGTATTTAGCTATTATAAAATTAATATTTTTTATCATTTACTCACGATTTACGTCTGTTGTGCTGTGTCTTTTTGGGCGTCTTAGGCGAGTTATTCTCCGCCGCATTCTCCACTACATATAGTGGACGTCGTCCTGTGACCCTAGCATTTAAATTGCGTGGTCGCAATTGCATAGTACTGGGAGTCCCAAGCCTAGCCCTCTTGCGTTGGCCGCGCACAACTGCCAAGGTGGGACGGTCGTTAGTAGGCGTGGAATTGGCCCCGGGCTGTGGATTGCCCTGGGTATCCTCTGTCTCCTGTGTCGGCGCGTTTGCGCTTGTTTTTGGAGGAGTCATTTTTGTTTAACTAGCTTTCGTTTAACTAATTGTGTTGAATTATTGTGGATATATGAGTGAGAAGTCCGAGCAATGTTTCAGTGATGGAAATTTAAATGCATCGCCAACTACAGATATATACTTAGATTGCATTAAAACATCTCTGATTTCAAGAACATACACTGACTACGACAATTACATTTGTCAAATGGGCATCGTTGTTATCGATTATTATTATTGCCACTCATGCGATGTATACTAGGATTGCATTACCGTAAACGAAACGCCCTGTAACAGGCGCAACACACAAATGCCCTAATTCTTATTTTCAATCTAGTTTTTCTAAGGTAAATTTCATAATACATGCAAATTATTTTCTTTAGAGTGTCAGAGTACTATAACCTAAACACAAATAAAAATGGTAAAAAGTTTATAATGAAGTAGTGCAAAAGTATGTAACAGGCATAAGGAAGCATCTCCGATCATATAAAGTATATGTATTCTTGATCAGTATCAACAGCCGAGTCGATTTAGCCATGTCCGTCTGTCTGTCTGTCCGTCTGTCTGTATGAACACACAGATATCAGAGACTACAAGAGCTAGAGACTTCATATTTGGAATATAAGTTCTCGTAGTGCCGGGACAGATCAAGTTAATTTCATTTTATCGATAACTCGTCCCGTTCAAAAGTTATCGCTAAATATAAAAGTTATAATAGGTAGAGGACCCAAATTTTTCATGTATAATCTCGAATATCATACACATTTTAAAAATATTTCCCCTTTTTTCATACCACCCCCAAATCCGCCAAAAAAAACACATTTTTGAAGGTATGACCTTGCAATTTGGTTTGGTCATATCATCATTCATCATTTTATAGCCAATGTTAAATCCAAACAATTTCAGAAAGATCGGACAATAAACACAGAAGTTATTTAAGATTTTACTTTCCATTGTGTGGGGTTCAGTGAAAAAGCAAGCTAACTGCTTAAACCGTCTGCACTGCTTGCACTGCAGCATGTGTGCGTTTGTATGTATATACACTGATAGCCAAGTATGAATACCCTTAATATATGACTTTCATTATGTAAAATCCTTAAAATAAAATGACATTTAAAATAATCAATAAATTGCAGTTTAGCTGTAATCAAAATCCAAAAAGGTCATATACTTTCATATCAATTATATATTTATTAAACATTTTGTTAATAACAAAGAAGCAAATACGCTTTGCACTCACTTTCCACCACTCGAGAATTGATTGATTGCATTTGATTTTTAATCACTTAATTTCGATATACACACTTGAAGCTCGGCGCAATAATTGAATTACAATAAAAGCCCCACAAGCGGTTTTCGTAGTTTTTGAAGCCTCACTTACAAAATGAGGCAAACAAAATATGAAAAAAAGTAAAACATATTAATTAAATTTAATGGCTGTCTAGCGGGAATAAAAGATCCTCAAGATATGGGGGAGCTGTACATTCGCAACCAGCCAGCAGCTATGCAAAAAACCGCAGTGAAAACTTTACCAGCTGTATTACATTACGCCTTTAATTTCATTACATGCCAACGAGCTGGGCGGCTAGAAGGGTTGTGCGAGCTTTGCAGGCGCGTAGCAGGCGGGGGGGGGGCGTGGCAGGGGGGCTTGCAGGGGGCCACACGCAGCGTCAGTAGCCCATAAAATAGAACAAAACACTTGCAAAGTCAGGAGTCGCAAGAGGAATGCAGGAGGCTGGGGGTGTCGGTTAGCTCATATTCCCCGGAGGACGTCGTTGACGCCATTGCAGCGCAGCGGGAGACCAGAGATACGGCTGGCAGGGATCAGGATGCTTTTTCGTGGCAGGACGTCGCGTTAGAGTTTATTATTTAATACTTTGAACGTCGTGCGTAGAAATTAGCAGCCATAAATCAATGAAACGACTCGCACAAGTCCACAATTAGCCGGCTGCCTTGGACCGTCAACGTTGGACGGACAGCCTCAAATTATAAGAACTGGTTGGGTAATTAAATTTTATGTTGTATCCATGAGATACGCGCCACTTGTCCGTATGCTTAAGACCAGCGCATTAACAGTTGCTAAAGCTGTAAAATAACAAGTAGTTATTATACATATAATTGGATTTCAAGCAGTAAACTAATTTCAGATGTGCACATGCATTTATCTTTGCGCATGTATCACATTTAACAAGTGGGAAAGGGTTATCTTCTTTTCGAACCTATATGTTTGAAAAAAAGATTTGACAAAATTTAAGAGATTGTAAAAAGGACTCCTATTCTTTCAAAATATTTAATGACGCATATATTCGCTATTTATTACCCAATCGATATTAAATTTTGATCGTTGATGAGTAATAAGTATGTTCAAGTGAACAAGGAAGTTGATGGCGGTACCTTTGAAAAGATCGGATATATGGCCAAAACCGACTTTCAGCTATATGGCAGCTATAAGATATAGTCGTCTGATCTGGCTGGCTTAGACCAATGAGCTGTCCCTTTGAATAATAATTCCCTGTGCCAAGTTTCATCGTGATAGCTCTAAAACTGAGGGACTAGTTTGCGTACATATGTACAAACAGACAGACAGATTAATATGTTTTGTCATCCTAAGCCTACTAGAGGTAACTTTTGGGTGTCTCCGACGCTTCCTTCTATGCATTACAAACTTCAGCACACATCTAATATACTATTTTCTTCGAAAAGAGTGTAAAAACGTAATAGCTGATACTTAAGTTTCCATTGAATTTCTATGATATAAGTTATAAATAATTATTCGATAAGGTTTTGCCTCATATAAACAGGTTTGGTTGTTAATTAACATTAAATGTTTTATAATCAAGTTTAACCACTTGTAGTTTGAAATACGTACTATAGGCATTTAATTTGCCACTTTCTCAAAAACATTGTAAAAGTAACAAAATGTTACTAAAGAAATTTCCTCAATAGGCTTTGTGGCATAGATGCAACACACAACTGCATAAAGTTGCACTGCAATTTGCTTAGTACTCAGCTTTCAATTCTCTAAGCAACCACACAAATTGCTTCAAATACCAAACTTCTAAAATATCTATGCATACAATTTTTAAATGAGAAACGAAAACTTTGTGATTCCCTTTTTAACCCTGTAACCGAGAAATTGGTAAAACCGACTAGCATAAAGTTGTAGAAATACATATATGTACAATTGTTTCAAATTCTGAACAACCACTTGCAGCAGCGAGCTGTTATATTTAAATCAGAAAAGAGTTGTTAATATATTATTTCCACAGTTAAGCCTATGATGCAGTCCTGAGTACAGGATATCTCCAATACGGCTAGAGCACTCTCAACTAGTTGTCAGCGAAGTTTGGGAGAGTGGAATATGGAGTAGCTGAAGCATTGACTGCTTTGTACTTTCCCCTTTGCATCTAAGGGAAAATCGGAATTTGGCCAGCAAATTTTCCGGCCGTAAACAAAAGTTTCCAATGCACTTGTGAAAAGCCAGACCTTCAAATTGAACAGAATTTATCTTTTGTAAGGCATTTGCAACTCATTGAAACATACAGTTTGTAATTTGTTGCTTTGTAATTGTTGTGGAATTAGGAAACATTTGCAAACCCTTTGCTAATTGCATTTGTTTAGAGCAATACCTTGAAATTATCTCGAAGCGGAGTAATATGAAATATTGTTCAATAAGACAAAAGTGCTTTAAAATATTTTTATTCAGAAGATCAGTTTGATTTCGTCGCCTTGATTACTGTTAGTTGCTTAGTGTTCAGTTTCTTCATGTTGAACCATTTAAAACCAGTCTGGCATAAAGTGTGCTACATGGCAAGCTTATCAAGCATGATTATATAATCTGCGCTATTGCAGACAATAAACTTCTTTTGCGCAAAATATTCCACAAACATTTTTTTTATCACATTGCCACCACTGCTAATTTGCAACAAACAGACTGGGATAAAGAGAGTGAGAATGGTGCACAAAAAAAGCACAGTGAATTATATATTTATACTCTTTTCGAAGAAAATAGTATATTAAGTTTGTCCTGAAGTTTGTAACGCATAGAAGGAAGCGTCTGAGACCCCCAAAAGTTACTGCCAATATGCTTATAAAAACAAAACAAATTGATCTGGCCATGTCCGTCTGTCTGTCTGTCTGTCTGTCTGTCTGTCTGTCTGTCTGTATGTATGCAAACTAGTCCCTCAGTTTTTGAGCTATCGCGATGCAACTTTGCACAGACACTTATTATTCAAGGGGACAGCACATTGGTCGGAGCCGGCCGGATCGGACCACTATATCTTATAGCTGCCATACACCTCAAAGTCGGTTTTGGCCATAAATCCGATGTTTTCAAAGCAATGGCCTTAAATTTCCTTGTACACTTGAACATCTTTATAACTCATCAATGGGTAAAATCGCAAATCGATTGAGTCATAAACAGCGAAGATATGCGTCATTTAAATATTTTGAAAAAACAGGTGCATATGAGCAAACAAAGTCAATCGCAAGAAAGCTTTTGATAGTCTGCTCTTCAAGGTAATTTGTCATCGATCATCAAAACGGTTTGTGGCGTAAGGCGTAAAGAGCCGCGCTAACGAACGCATGTTTCGCAAGTTCAAGTTCGAGTCTAGGCGGCGACTGATTATTAATTTAATACTTTTTTCTTTTTCTTCCTTTCAAATATATAACTGTAATCAAATTAATTTGCTTCCAATGGCTTAGAACAAAAAGAATGCCACGCGAAAAAACAAAAGCTCAGTATAAATAGAGTTTGTCAGCGATTTTTAAAACTGCTTGGTGTAAGCAGTAAAAAGCAAAACAAGAAAGCTTTTGACAGTCTGCTCTTCAAGGGATTTTGTCAGCGGTCATCAAAACGGCTTGTGGCGTAAGGGGTAAAGTTGCGAACTGGTGAGCGAGAGGTCCTGGGTTCAAGACCAGCGGCGACTGGTCATTTATTTTCATTTTTTCTTATTCTTCTTTTCAAATATATAATAGCTGTAATCAAATTCATTTATTTTCAATTTCCTAAATTGTTTCTAATTTTTTTTTCATACATAAAGTAGCTTTAATAGAATAATTCAAAAGAAAAATTTAAATTCATTGGCAAAACCAATGCCACGCGAAAAAAAATATGGATCTCAAATTCTGAATATAAGCTCTCGTATGTTCAGATTAAGTTTTATGACAATTCAATTTCCATGCACAAAATCGCTTAAACGACAACCCTTTAGACAGGTTCCTGTCCGATGTCCTAGTGGTGAGCTTGCTAAAAACGAAGGGGAACAGGCTAATGCTTTCGGTTACCATCTAGAAGCTCGCTTCACTCCACATGAGTTTGCTACTACAGAACAGACTAGGGAGACCCAACAGAATCTACAGACCCCACTACAGATGTCCCTGCCTATCAGCCCTATAAGGATTGAAGAAATAACTGAGGCGATCCAATCATTGCCGAAAAATAAAGCTCCAGGTGTAGATAGGATTTGTAATGCTACGTTGAAGGCCTTGCCTATAAGAGCGCTCCTCTACATAGTATTTAATTTTTAATGCTATTGTCAGGCTCCAAGTGTTTCCAAAGCAATGGAAATTAGCAGCGATTCTGATGATTCACAAGCCAGGGAAACCAGAAGCTGATCCTGAGTCGTATCGGCCAATAAGTCTTTTACCCTCCCTATCTAAATTATGGGAGAGGACTATTGCCAATCGGATTACTTCCATTATAAGCCAACGTAATATCTTGCCGGTTCACCAATTTGGCTTTCGAGAAGGACACGGCACTGTAGAACAGGTCCACAGATTGGTGAAGCACATCATGCAGGCTTTTGACGACCTAGAGTTCTCAAACGCTGTCTTCATTGACATGCAGCAAGCGTTCGATAGGGTGTGGCACGATGGTCTACTATGCAAAGTAAAAACCTTTTACCTGCACCATACTATGGCCTTTTAAGGTCATACTTGGATGGACGTGAGTTCAAGGTCAAGGTAAGAGGAACATACTCGTCAACTTATACAATGAGAGCAGGAGTGCCGCAAGGCAGTGTTCTGGGTCCGCTGCTCTATTCCTTGTACACTTCAGACATACCCAGCCCTACCTCTCAACATATGGAAGCTCCGTCTAAGGCTATTATTGCGACATATGCAGATGACATCGCAGTTATTTATAACTCCAAAAGTTGCGTAGAAGCCAGCAATGGACTACAGGGATATCTCGATACCCTTGCAGCTTGGTGCAAACGGTGGAATTTGAAGATTAACCCACAGAAAACAACAAACCCATGTTTCACCCTCAAAAAGCTAATGCACACCCCTCCAATCCAGCTAGAGGGAGTTACCCTGGAGCAGCCGACTCAAGCGAAGTATCTCGGCATCACCTTGGACAAGCGCCTTACCTTTGGGCCTCACATCAAAGCTACATTAAAAAAATGTCGTCACAGACTGCTACAGCTGCGGTGGCTCAACAACAAAAGGAGCACCTTGCCGCTGAGATGCAAAAGAGCAGTATATGTACACTGTATTATACCGATATGGCTGTATGGAGTGCAGATTTGGGGGATTGCTGCCAAATCAAACTACAAAAGCATACAAGTACTACAGAATAGGGTACTACGTCAGATAACAAACAAACTGTCCCTGGTACGTACGCGGCTCCACACTACATAGAGATCTCAAATTGGAAACAGTTGAAGAGCAAATAGGAAGACATACAAGTAGATACAGCGAAAGATTGCTAAGACACCGCAGCCTACTCGCAAGAGGTCTACTCCCTGCCCGTCCTTTAAGGCGACTTAAGCGACAAGGTTTTGCCAAAACAATTGGACGCCACTAGGACCTTCTCCTTCATCTAAAATCATCATACTATGTATGATGTTCGGCTTTAATAAAATTTACCAAAAATGTGTTGTAAAAGTACAGTTGATGTACAGGTTCTACACTTAATAAATATATTAACACAAAAAAAAAAAAAAAAAAAAAAAAAAAAAATTCAATTTCCGACAGCAGCCTTGAAAGGTATAAGAGCAACAGGCACAAAATTTGGTATGTATATTGTAGTATACATATGTAATGTAGTTTTGACTTTTTGGAAAAACTGAAACTTGTATATTGTTCAATTCGGTAGCACTTATGAATGCTAAGGGACGCGTCCACGAGCTGCGGATAGTGAGAACGTCCCTGTTTACATGAATACCTTTATATATTTTATTTTATATGTAGGGGTATATGTATGCGACATTAATATCTGCGAATTAAATAAGCAGTCACGGAAAAATAGTAAAAATTGCTTTAAGGTTCGAAAAGAGTATTTAATCTTCGGCACGCCGAAGATAATCCTTCTCCACTTGTTTTGCAATAACTTGGCAGCCGGCAGACGCCTCTTTTTGTATATTTTGTGTGTGTGTGTGTGTGTGTTGGTGTGAGTGTGTGTGTGTGTATATCTCTAACCGGATCTGCAGCACTGTGGCAATAATAATAATAAGATGCAAACAAAATGCTGCGCTACGTGCAGCTGCAACACGAGAGCCCCACAAAAGTATGCTATAAAAATTGCCCAGATAGCGTGCAGCCAGCAGGAGCGAGTGGGACGGGGAGAGGACAGAGAGAGAGAGAGAGAGAGCGGACACATATAGAAATTTACATAGATTTTTTAACGCAATAAGCGAAATGTGACTGCGAAATCCAATTTGTAATGAGAAAAGTAGTGTGCGAGAATTGTGTGCGGACTCTTGTAGGCAGATCCCGCAAATATATTGCCGCATATTTCCAGGCGTATTTATGGCGTGCACTTTACATCGGAGCGTGCTAAAATTATGCAATACAATTATGGAAGAAGAGATGCAACCAATACCCCTCATACACACACACACACACACACTCACACACACACCCAACCCCTCAGCACATTCGTTGCGACTTGTTTTGCTGCGTCTGTTTTTGTTTTGTGCTGCGACTGGTTAAGAACGTGACTTGTTTTGTTCGGCTTAGTTTGGGGTCTTCTGGGAATATTTGTGTTTTTCGGTTACAAATGTTCACTAGGCGGAATTTCGTATGCGTACTTTTGCAAAAGTTTTGCCAGAATGCAGCTTAGGCTTCAAATTTTGGCTACAGTTTTTGGATTAAAGTTGAATTCGGGCGCATTATTCGTGCCAAGGCTGCATAACCATAAGCAATTTGATATGGGTGCGCTTTAGGTATTATTGGATGATAAGTTAAGAGCATGTCGCGAACATAATTTACCGACCTTTCACTAAAAATACAATGCCAACTATAAGCCGCAGCCAAGCCAAGTATCTGCATTTTATTAACACCATTCAAATAAATTGTTAGCACGCGCACAAAAGTATGCAATATTTCTTACATTTTACAATGACTAGAAATTTTTGACCATGTTGTTGACAATAAGTTAAGAGTGGCAAACAAAGAGCTGAAGCAAGCTCTGAGTTTCGTTTTAGTTGCAATTTCTACACAAAAATTCTTAAATTTTATGTTGCATTTTTTTGTGGTTGCTCTTTGCCTAAATAAACAAGCGTTCTTTGTTGCTCATTGTCTTACTCACCCTCAAGTTATTGTTCTCTTTCTATATTTTTCTCTCCCTCTTTGACACTCTTTTATGGTTTCCAAACACACTCAAAACTTCAGCACATTAGCTGTGATGCTTGCTGTTTGTGCACAGCCTCAAAAACTCATTTGAGCAGCAACCAACGCTATGTGCATCTCTTTCACACTCCCTGCCAGCATCTCTTTCGCTCCCTCTTTCTCTGTCTCTACCTTGTACTCAGCTGCTGTTCGTTGCTGTGAATCTCTTTTGTGTAATTGCAAAACGTGATTTCTTTTTGCCATTTTTTCATATTTTTTTTGTTTTTTTTTTTGCATTTTTACGTTTTATATTAATTTTTGTTCACTGGCATTTTGTTTGTTGTTTTTGCTGTTGCGCTCGTGGCTTAAATTATATAAGAGCCACTGACCAGCGTCCAGTCGAAACGACAATTTTCACCATTGTGTTTTTCCAGCTGCTTTCGAAGGTGTCGTAAAATGAAAATTCATAAATATTTAGCGCACGTTTTATTAGTTGGCAGGACGAAGCCGTTAGCATTTGACAGCCTTGGGAAATTTGCTTTTTGCTGCTCGTGTTGCTGTGTGTTTTTTATACCCTGAACCCATTAAAAATGGGTAAAAAGGGTATTATGGGTTTGTGCAAATGTATGTAACAGGCATAAGGAAGCATCTCCGACCATATAAAGTATATATATTATTGATCAGTATCAATAGCCGAGTCGATCTGGCCATGTCCGTCTGTCTGTCCGTCTGTCTGTCTGTATGAACACACAGATATCAGAGACTACAAGAGCTAGAGACTTCATATTTGGAACATAAGTTCTCCTAATCCCGGGACAGATCAAGTTTATTAAAATTTATCGATAGCTCGTCCCGTTCAAAAGTTATCGATAAATTTCGATTTTAGACCAGCGTTTTTTGGATATAACTTACAAGTTATAAGAGCTAGAGGCCCCTAATTTGACATGTATAATCTCGAATAGCATACACATGAACAAATTTTTCACTTTTTGGATACCACCCCCCAAACCCCCCAAAAGTTAAAAAAACGCATTTTTGAAGGTACGACCTTGCAATTTGGTTTGGTCACACATATTATTGACAATTGTTTGCCCCAAAAATTTCAATAAGATCGGACGATAAACACAGAAGTTATTTAAGATTTAACTTTCCATTATGTGGGGCTCAGCGAAAAGCAAGCTAACTGCTTAGACCGCTTGCACTGCTTGTACTGCTTGTACTGCAGCATGTGTGTGTTTAGATTAATATGAATGATTGTAAGGACTGGGTTCAGGGTATCTCGTAGTCGGGCACTCCCGACTAGAGCACTCTTACTTGTTTCTTTTAGTGTGGCCACGCTCTTTAAAGTTGCGCCAGAAGCTGTCCAAAAGCGCTCGGACTGCCCTAAACGAAATGCGGCGAATGAATATCAGTGACTTGGCAATTAATTCCCAACCGGGTGGCTCAGTTACCGCCATAGTCACCATAAAGTACGGAGGCCCGCGCCAGCCGAAGATGGACGCCCAAAAATATAGGCTGATGAATATGCTCTCCGCTATTATATCAATGGGGAAATGAGGTCGATCCAGAGCCGATGGAGACGGTTTGGAAGGCAAACACGGAAACTTTGCCGAAGCCTAACTTTCGCATGATGCAATTGGCCTCGTTTGCCTTTATCAAGCTGTTTAGTCATCGACAAATGTACATATCTGAGAATTTATATAAATTAAATATCATCCATATACAAAATAACAAACAATGTAGCTTCTAACGTGTTTTTTGATTCCCTCGAAATGATCTCACACAAGATCAATAAGCTCATTATTTTTCCCCTAAATGAATTCTACATTACATTTTATACACTTATGGAAATATAATTTGACTATTTTCCGAAAATTAACCATGTACCCAAGAAGCTTAATAGACTGAAAAATGTTTTATTTCATTTGCAAGATAAATTGCGGTCCGTCGAGGATTTTTCTTCGCGAATTAACAAGAATTGCATATCATATTATGTTATTCGAAAATCTTAACATTGTTATAGTTCTAAGGTTAGTGAGTTAATTCTTTGGCTTCTGCGCCAATTCTTTGAGTAAATCAGCTGATTCATTACATTTTCGACAATGTTCTGGAATGTGGAGAAAAAAGTGGAAATCTATAACAAATAACTTTTATAGCATAGTTAAACTGTCAGTAACGCTTCAATATATTCTGTAATTCCAGAATCCCTGAAATGCTTCGGTTAGTGAGTTAACTCTTTGGCTTCTGCGCGTTTGATGGCAAGCGCTTTGCGCAGCTCCCAGAACAGCTTATCCGCCCAGGAGCGCGAGCTGGGCATCGTGGCGCAGAGTTCCTTCAGCGCCAGCATCACGTTCACGTGCTGCTGCGTCAAGTCCGACTCGTTGAAGCCCGATTCCAGCCAGAAGACGCCCTCACAAGGCGCCGGCTTTGTCTGCACGGCAACATCTCGTCCCCGCTGGCCAATGCGTCTGTCCGTCTGCGTCTCTACGCTTTTGTATAGGCCTGTAAAGTTCTCCTCCGATTTCGACTGGGACTCCGATTTCGACTGTGACGTCGCTTCTTGTGTCCCTCCTCGCTTCTTGCGTTTCTTCTCGCTGCCGCCACCCTCACGTCCCGGCGGCTCCAGATCCATGTTGTCCAATTGCTCCATTTCACTGTAGTCGGTGGGTACGCCAAGCAAGTCCGATTCGGAGAGAGCATCGAGGAAGCCCAATTCCAAATAACAGCGCTCTTCCTTCTTCACTTTCGTTGCACGCACCACATCACCATTCGATTGCGGTTCACGAACTCGAACGGGTGTTAAATCGAAATCGTTACATGGACTGTGTTTTATGGACATTTCCTGGCCAAGTGACGGAGGTGGGGGCGGCGTCATCATGGCCTGATCCTCGGCATCGCTGTCCCAGCCGGCGCCGCAAACGCCGTCGGCTGTTGGCCCCGTGGCGGGGTTACCTTCGTCGCGCAACGGCGTGCACACGTCATCATCTCGTCCCCGCTGGCCAATGCGTCTGTCCGTCTGCGTATCTACGCTTTTGTATAGGCCTGTAAAGTTCTCCTCCGATTTCGACTGGGACTCCGATTTCGACTGTGACGTCGCTTCTTGTGTCCCTCCTCGCTTCTTTTCTTTCTTGTGCTTTTTGCGTTTCTTCTCGCTGCCGCCACCCTCACGTCCCGGCGGCTCCAGATCCATGTTGTCCAATTGCTCCATTTCACTGTAGTCGGTGGGTACGCCAAGCAAGTCCGATTCGGAGAGAGCATCGAGGAAGCCCAATTCCAAATAACAGCGCTCTTCCTTCTTCACTTTCGTTGCACGCACCACATCACCATTCGATTGCGGTTCACGAACTCGAACGGGTGTTAAATCGAAATCGTTACATGGACTGTGTTTTATGGACATTTCCTGGCCAAGTGACGGAGGTGGGGGCGGCGTCATCATGGCCTGATCCTCGGCATCGCTGTCCCAGCCGGCGCCGCAAACGCCGTCGGCTGTTGGCCCCGTGGCGGGGTTACCTTCGTCGCGCAACGGCGTGTCCAATTGCTCCATTTCACTGTAGTCGGTGGGTACGCCAAGCAAGTCCGATTCGGAGAGAGCATCGAGGAAGACCAATTCCAAATCACAGCGCTTCTTTTCTTTCTTGTGCTTTTTGCGTTTCTTCTCGCTGCCGCCACCCTCACGTCCCGGCGGCTCCAGATCCATGTTGTCCAATTGCTCCATTTCACTGTAGTCGGTGGGTACGCCAAGCAAGTCCGATTCGGAGAGAGCATCGAGGAAGCCCAATTCCAAATAACAGCGCTCTTCCTTCTTCACTTTCGTTGCACGCACCACATCACCATTCGATTGCGGTTCACGAACTCGAACGGGTGTTAAATCGAAATCGTTACATGGACTGTGTTTTATGGACATTTCCTGGCCAAGTGACGGAGGTGGGGGCGGCGTCATCATGGCCTGATCCTCGGCATCGCTGTCCCAGCCGGCGCCGCAAACGCCGTCGGCTGTTGGCCCCGTGGCGGGGTTACCTTCGTCGCGCAACGGCGTGTCCAATTGCTCCATTTCACTGTAGTCGGTGGGTACGCCAAGCAAGTCCGATTCGGAGAGAGCATCGAGGAAGACCAATTCCAAATCACAGCGCTTCTTTTCTTTCTTGTGCTTTTTGCGTTTCTTCTCGCTGCCGCCACCCTCACGTCCCGGCGGCTCCAGATCCATGTTGTCCAATTGCTCCATTTCACTGTAGTCGGTGGGTACGCCAAGCAAGTCCGATTCGGAGAGAGCATCGAGGAAGCCCAATTCCAAATAACAGCGCTCTTCCTTCTTCACTTTCGTTGCACGCACCACATCACCATTCGATTGCGGTTCACGAACTCGAACGGGTGTTAAATCGAAATCGTTACATGGACTGTGTTTTATGGACATTTCCTGGCCAAGTGACGGAGGTGGGGGCGGCGTCATCATGGCCTGATCCTCGGCATCGCTGTCCCAGCCGGCGCCGCAAACGCCGTCGGCTGTTGGCCCCGTGGCGGGGTTACCTTCGTCGCGCAACGGCGTGCACACGTCATCGGCACCATCATCTGCTTCTAATTCGGATTTCACACTAATTGCATTGTTATCCATATTGCGGCAATCGGCGGGCAGATTTAGATCAGTGTGACCGAATTGTGAGCACACATATACTAAAATAAAAGGAAAATAAATTTATTCGAAAGTCAAAAATGTGAGAGGCCTGTCACTATAAATGACAAAGCTGTTATTATTTCGTTAAAATTTTGCTTGCCGGCTTGCCAGATATCGATAGTATAAACGATAAATACACTTGCCAATCGCACATCGCTAAACATCTGGTTTGCTCTTGTTGTGTAACTGAAACGCGTATTTTTAATAAGTACATCTAAATTACTAACGAAATTTCGTATAATTCAACAATCTCTATTCACTTGCAGAGACGCCTACAATGTCAGCACCCGCCGCCCGTGGTTCAACGTCCCTGCTGAAGCGCGCCTGGAACGAGATACCCGACATCGTTGGCGGATCCGTTTTGGCTCTGGCAGGCCTTGTGATGGCCGGAGTCGGTCTGGCCAACTACTATGCCAAGGATGGTGACAATCGCCGCTATAAGATGGGCTATGTTGTCTTCCGCCACGACGATCCACGCGCAAAGAAAGTGCGCAACGACGAGGATGATTAAAGGCAGTCTATAAACTTGATTGTTTTTGCATATAATACGCAGTGTAAGAGGGTCATAAAAATTGATTTGGTTAAGTGTTCAAAAATGCCGGGCACTTATCGCTATCGATAAATTTGACGATTGATTTGTAATGAGTTGAGTAGTTTAAATTTAAAAATGGAGCGGACCACTAAATTTGTATGTATAGTGATTGGACTGAGCTAATTGATCACAATTGTAGGTAGTTGCACTCCGAACACAGACAACTTCCACAGTTCCTGTGCTCATCACTAGCACGATCCTACGATGATTCCTGTCAAAGGGGAACCCTATTCAGGCCCATCACAAACTGTCATTTGTCATTTGCAAAAATAATGCACTTTTCATTTGGGGCTCGCCGTGTTCGATTGAAAATAGAAAAATATAAACTAATAAGATGTTTGAAAAATATTGGAAGATATTAGCTAAGAAATTTAATCAATGGGTTCCAGTAAGTGTGCAAAGCTTCACTATATATAATTTTTGATTCCAGCCAGAAGACGCCCTCACAAGGCGCCGGCTTTGTCTGCACGGCAACATCTCGTCCCCGCTGGCCAATGCGTCTGTCCGTCTGCGTCTCTACGCTTTTGTATAGGCCTGTAAAGTTCTCCTCCTTGGGCAGCTCCGTCTCCTGATTGATGCGCAGTTTGTGCAACAGCAACTTCTGATTGCGCTGCTGCAGCTCCAGAAGGCGCGTTGCATCAATGCCGCTAATGCGCATCAGGTCAACGGTCGCTTTCGGCATCCGCTGCAGTCCCCAGTTGGCCAAATTTATATTCGCTGCTGTCATCGAGTTGAACTTGTATTTGACGTTAAAGTTGTTGCACAGTGGCGAGGGGCTCTCGAAGATGTTGCTGCTCATGTAGGTGGCACGGCCAATCAGCTTCTGGACGGTGTCCACCACCAGGAACTCTGTAGCAGGTGCCTTCGATGCCTGCAATTGTAGTCTATTGAGCACTGTCTTGACGCGCTCCACAGCCAGCTGACGCTTTTGTTGGGTGGTCAGCGCAGGCGCAGCTGCTGCAGTTGCTTCAGTCGGCAGCAGTTTGCTTGGGTTACTCAGCCTGACGCTCTTCTCGT